>JALBCR010003354.1:155000-259731 GCA_030710515.1 Abscondita cerata
TC
This sequence comes from Abscondita cerata, assembly GCA_030710515.1. Taxonomy (NCBI): domain Eukaryota; kingdom Metazoa; phylum Arthropoda; class Insecta; order Coleoptera; family Lampyridae; genus Abscondita; species Abscondita cerata. The sequence goes on from JALBCR010003354.1 coordinate 155,003, forward strand.
ACAAAACTTTTCAACACAGATTAAGTTTTTGCCATTCACTGAGAGGATGTTGTCTTCAGAAGTATTCCAAACTAAGTGTGGCAAATTCCAGTCACCCATTAATAAGAGGTCGGCATTTAAATATGATTTTATGATATCATCCATCGTACTACTTAATTTGTCGTAATAGTCTGTACTGCTGTTTGGCGGAGAGTAGAAGCAACACTCATGTTATGTAATCCTAATTCGGAATCAAATATTTCAGGAACAAGCCACGTTTCAGTGAGCATTATTACATGAAAATCATTAGATAAATTAGCAGTTTGAAGTTTAGTAAGTTTTGTTCGTAGACCTCTGACATTCTGATAATAAATAAAAATTTTTTAGAATTTGAATTGTTATTACATTTCAGTTTTTGAAGAAATAATTCGAGGTTGACCATTAATATACTTAATTGTGAGATTTTGTTCGCCGTTTTCTTGGCGTTGTTTCAAATTTGCAAGCAAGTTTGATAAATGTTTTAATTGCATTGGAGTTTGGTCATTTTTGATGTTAATGTTGTTCAGGTTTTTAATTTTATGTTTGTTTTTTAAAATTTGAAGTGCGTCAGCTGGCAATTGTAAGGTAACTTTTAGAGGTCTCGGTCGTTCATTATTGTATTGTTTACCAAGTCGGACAATATGTATATTTTCTAAATCAACTGAAGCGATTTCCTTTATTATAGTAGTTATTTTAGTTTTATCATCAGATATGCGTTTATCAACAGATTGTGAATCACTTTCCTGTACGTTGTATATAATTACATTATTTGCACGTCTTTGTCGTTCCAAAACTTCGCAAACCATTGAATCAGGAGAGGATTCATCATTATCTTTATAGCTTGATTTTTGTAGTTGTTCAATTTGAGTTTTTAAGTCAAGAATTATTTTTTTTAATTCAGAAACTTCATTTTCAGAAGAAGTATATTTATCACAAATGTATGAAAACGTCTGTCCTTCACAAGCAAACATTGCGCTTCGTTTCTAGATAATCCCGAAAAAGTTGAATGTAATGGTAACTTGCATTTATCACAGCAAATTCCTTTATCAGCATTTAAATTTTTATTGCAAACGGAGCATTTACTTATAATCATCATAATAAATGTTTACTTAAATTCAAATGTTAAATTTAATTAGAACTTTACCAGTAATTGTAGCTGACGAAATGAATGCGTGATACACTAACACTTTCAACAACAAATAATGCAGACTAGGAGTTTTAAATGGCCCTCTGTGGTTAATTAATCATTGTGAAAATGCAACCCCTGAAACAATGTCAATTTCCGATTTCATGAAATTGTCCACAATGGTATCAGATATAGCCTTACCTGAATATATTTCTAGTTCAATTGTTGGTAGGTCAATTCTTATAGATTTAAAAAATGTATCTCCACGATTCAATTACACCAACTATTTTAAAGCAATACATCACCTGTCATTTAAATGTGTATACATTAAGATTAAAAACAATTTATTTAATAAATGCTTCGTTTATTTTGGTCTCTTTAATTAACTTTTTAAAAATATTTTTTGGCAAGAAAATAGGAAACAGAGTAACATTTTGCAGTTATTTATTTAGTAATACTACCAATAATTTTAATATTGTAGGTTACTAATAATACAGAAGGTGAAGAAAATACTATTGTGCAGTATTTGCCATTGTCTATTCTATCAACAGAATATGGGACCAAATGCGTGTGGTAAGGAAAATATAAATCAAAATAATCCATTTGATATTATTGTATTTTAGAAAAAACTTTGGAAAAAATTGAAACCTATCGGAGAGGAACAATATGGGTGTGACAAAAGTAAACGGCCAGATACTTCTAAATTATTAAGTATAGACGGATCGTTTAAGACACTTAATGTAGACTAATGAAGATGATTTAAAAAAATTTAAATTTAGGAATATTGTTACAAAGAGTTGATATTTTACAATAATCTTATAGCGAGTATATTATTTACAAAACTTTACGATATAATGATTGTTTTCTAACAAAAAGTAGTATTTTAAGTAGTTTTTACATTTGAAATGAATGTTTTCATTCTTCTAAAAAAAATTAAACCTTAGATTCCAAGTCAAAAATTTATTTCCAAAATTCCCAAATATTTAATACATTTTCTTCAATTTTTGAAATCAGAAAATTAATTTTTGTTAATTTGCATCAAAAATTCTTATATCTTATTAAAATAGAATAGAACTTTATTAAAAACTATACGAGGATGTCTGATATCTAGTTAGCCTAGACAAGTTCCTTGCATAAACAAAATATTCCGTTACCATAGCAACGAACAATAACTTATTAGAAGTGTCAGTGTAAAATTTGACGTCAAAAAAGTAAACCACAGTCACCCAATAAATTAAATGAAAAAAGATGTCCACCGAAATTGTGAAAATCGAAAAATTGGAGTATCGAGCCATCATCAAGTACCTGTATTTAAAAGGGTTAAGAGGTAAGCAGATTTACGAAGATATGCTTAATACCCTTGGTGATCAATGTCCTTCGTATGCGACCGTCAAAAATTGGAATGCAAGCTTCAAAAGAGGTAAATTTTCCATTGAAAATGATGACCGATCGGGAAGGCCAGTTTCTGTGTCAGTCCCCGAAAATATCGATGCAGTTCATGACATGATTTTATCAGACCGTCGAATTGGGCTAAAACGGATATCTGAAGCACTGAATATTTCATACGAACGCGTTCATCATATGGTTCACGTCAATTTGGACATGAGAAAAATTGCTGCAAAATGGATCCCCAAATGTTTGAATGTTGACCAAAAGCGTGCAAGGGTAGAAGCATCGCGTTCGATCTGTGTTCGATTTGAAAACGATGTAAACTTCTTAAACCGAATTGTTACTATGGATGAGACTTGGGTACATTTCTACGATCCAGAAACAAAGCAACAATCGATGGAATGGCGACACTCTGGTTCTCCAAGACCTAAGAAGTTTCGTGTCCAAAATCTGCTGGAAAAGTTCTTGCTTCAGTTTTTGGGATTGCCATGGAGTAATCATGATTGATTTTTTGATAAAGGTAGAACAATAACTGGAGATTACTATTCGACATTACTGACCACTCTACGGAAAAATATTAAAGAGAAAAGACGCGGAAAGCTATCCAAAGGTGTTTTGTTTTTGCAGGACAACGCCCTGCACACAAATCTCATGTTGCCATGCAAAAATTTGTGATTTAAGGTTTGAATTACTAGAACACCCCCTTATTCACCCGATTTGGCTCCTTCCGACTATCACCTCTTTCCTCAACTGAAAAAAGTTTAAAGGTCGTACATTTTCTTCCAACAAGGAGGTAATAGAAGCTGTGGAGGTCTGGTTTGCAGAGCAAGAAGAAAAATTTTTTTAAAGGTCTAGAGACGTTGCAGGTTCGCTGTAATAAATGTATCCAATTAAGAGGAGAATATGTTGAGTAATAAAATATTTTGACATTGAAATTTTGTTTGGTTCTATAGTAGGCTAAGAATTTTTCAATACATCCTCGTACATCATATAAAAACAGATTTTAACAATATTTGAAATTATATAAATATACATTCATTAATTTAAAAATAACTACAATTAATAGTATGTAGTTTAGATAAATCTAGGTGATAGGTTAGAGTTAACTTTCAGCTCTGATTTTAATAGGAAACTTATTAACATTATCAGTACATCATAAAATAACGACCATTTTGTGCTTTGTTTATGTGCCATAATCTATTCTAAAACACATATGATATTCAAGAACTTCACATACTTTAGTCAAAAGCTCAACAAGTATTCAAGGAACATTCTAGTTTACATTTTAAACAAAACAACGCATAAAAGAGATACTGCTTAACGAATAAGAATTGCAAACAATTTAACATAGAGTTTATCGAAGTGTAAATATCTCACATCGTAATTGAAATCTAGTGCAATTAAAGTTGTATGTGCAATAATTTGGTGCCTACTGTAAATTAAAATTGTAACGAATTCTACTAATGCAGTTAACTTGTTTGAATGTTTCTGAAATCTTAAAATTCTAGTTATTGTCTATTTGTACTTATAAATATTTTACTACCATAACTGCTTCTAATTTTTGTATTTAAAAAGACATTAACATTATTAATTCGCATGTGTTGCCATTTATCAACATTTATTTTTATTTACAGTAAAGCTATATTTTAAAAGTAGACTGCTGTAAATTCTATTTATTGAGCGACGCAAATCTCTACTGTAACAAATGAACTAAATAAATGAATAATAAACTGATTTGCGAATAAATTAAAAAAAAAAGTTTCTCCTAGCAATACACAATCATACCATATGTAAAATAAATAATACGGATTCATACGACCACTTAATAACTTTTGCTAGAATAACCCGCTTTGCTATAAAATATTTGTTTGGTAATTTACTATTTCCGAAAAGGATAAAATTCGCTAAAATATTAATTATTTAAAAATTTTTTTGGCGTAAGAAAGAGGCACATTACCTTGGTGGAAAGTTCTTTGAGGTTCGAGCTTAGGCAATTTTAGGTATTGGAGTGATAGTTGATTTTAACCACCAGAATAAGAAAACACATTCTCAACAATGTTTGTTTTTATTTTAGCATAATTATTAAGCAATATGTTGGCCCAAATAGAAATTAAATTAGTTTGCAGTGTCTGCGAATTTTGACTACATTTACACTCTGGCAAAGTAAAATCTTTGAATAATTCTTTTTGAATTTTGGAGATGTAAGAACCGTGAATGTTTTGTACACCATTTCAGCAATGTGAGTCGAAAATTGTGTAGGATATTTCAATCCACCACAATTCAAATGCTGTACATAAATAAATTGATCAATTGAACCCTCAAGATCATAGGTAAGATTTGTTTGAGTAATTAATAGAGTTACACAGTTCTTACATTTACAAGTGGCGAAAACTTTATAACCTACATATCCTGCTATAAAAATTTAACACTCCAGTATCTTATTAAATAAATCAATGTCCGTACAATTGTCTATTACATCGTCTATGTTTGCAATTAAACATGTCGCTCTTATCCAAATCTTGATCCTCAATATTATTAATCTCATTTATCAAATTTTTTATGTGGATTTTATTAGCGTTTAAACGCAATAAACTCTTAATTTTTAATGTTATTTTCTGAATCAAGGATTTGTTTTACAGATACAGGTAATTAGTTCTCTCTTCCAACAGGTTACACAAATATAGGGTGTTCCATTTAAGTTAAGCAAGTTTTAAGTGGTTAGTGTTATGCGGTAACATTAAAATCGCCAAGTACATCATAACATAAAAATAAATATTGCAAAAAAAGGAAAATTAAAACTCTTAGTAAGGTGCTGTAAGACAAAGTTGCTTGTTCTTATTTATTTTGAAGTTATTGTATTTTTTTGGAGGGTCTGCGAATCAGGTGAAATCAATTTATTTCAGAAACGGAAGTAAGTATGTATAGAAACATGTTAACAAACTTACATTATTTTTAATCGTACAATTCAAAACAGAAAAAAATACAGGGTGATTAATTTAAAATAACCCCACTTTGATATCGTACGTGTTTCAAATAATGTCGAAATACGTATGCCTTAAAATTTCTTACATTATTTGTTGTTTTAATGCTACAGAATAATTCGTTGGTAGTGCCCCACCCTGTATTTAACTGTAGACATACACAATTCTAATTTACATTTTAATTTATGGAAGGTTGCTTATTTTTGTTTGTTTATAAATCTAATGTGAGAAGGTTTTCAAAATAATTATACAATTAATTCTGAACATATTTATTTATAAATTAAAAACTACTATTGTTATATTATTGTGGGCTTGAAGTAAAACATGACATTGGTAACCATGAACTATACCTTACAATTACCTGAAGAATTACAAATTATTGCGAAGAATGAATTAAACGAAATTCCGGAAAGAGTAGAAGAAGATATAGCTTACATACGCACATGGTTGCTGAAGCAACCTCACATTAATGCACGAACAGGTAAGTAATAGTTATTTATTTACATTAAATTTAGGAAAGTTATCTGTTGCGGTCGACGAGAATTATTCTGAGTACGAGAACTTTAGCTCGGCTTGCAAAATAACTTTATTGAAGTAGACAGAATTATATTTTTCCTGAAACTGCAAATATTGTCCTTTAAAAGGTAAAAAATTGCTTTCAATTGAAATGAAAGTAAAAAAACCAAAAGTATTTCTTGATAAACTCATCGATCTGTCAAATGACATAACAGTACAATATTATTTACCTTGGTGAACTTATTTTCATCTTGTTTACATTGCATTACTTGGTAGTTTCAGGTAAAATGTATTTAAAATGGAAAACAGCTGTTTTACTGCCTTGAAGGGGGTAAGGTAAAGTGACGCTTTACTAGTTAGTTACATTTTATTAATTAACTATTAAATAACAATGTGAATATTTGTTTACCATTCAATAAGAATAACTATTTATTTTATATGATTTAAATTTCTGTAATAAAAAGAATTCACTCACTAGTAAAATACCACTCTTCATTACTTGTAATTCAGTCTACTAATATTAACAAACCATTTTAACATATTCTGTTTAGATGATCTCACATTACTGATGCATTTACGAGGGTGCAAATATAGTCTTGAAAAAACTAAAAGAAAATTAGAACGATTACATACCATAAAGTCTGCGTTTCCAAACGTATTTAAGAACAGGGATCCGCTACTTCCTAACCTACAACACTTATTACACCTAAAGTAATTCTAAGTATTGAAAATAATACAGTTATTTATAATATTCTTTAGCACAACTGCAGTTTTACCTGTAAGTTCAAATGGCCCACTGTGGGTCCTTTTTCGTATAGAGAACGCAGTTCCTAAAACAACGTCAGTTATGGATTTTATCAAAATAAGTACAATGATCACGGATATGACATTGCGAGAATATGTAACTAGTAGTGTTGTCGGTAGGGCAGTACTTGTTGACTTGAAAAATATGGCTCCAGGATTCTTCACTCTAATTACTCCAACAACTGTCAAACAATACATCACTTGTCAGTTAAATGTGTATCCATTAAGACTCAAAGCAATGCATATAATAAATTTTCCAACAGCTTTGGTTCCTTTAATAAATTTTTTCAAAATATGTTTGGGAGAGAAATTGGGAAATAGAGTAATACTTTTGAAATTACTTGATTTAGTGAAATTATAAACAGTGTTGGTATTGTAGATTACGTATGATGCGGTAGGTGCAGAAAATACTGTGGCGCAGTATTTGCCGTTGTCTGTTGTTCCAATAGAGTTTGGCGGTACAGGAGAACCATTTGCAGTTATGTGCGGTAAGAAAAACTATGTCGAAGCAATACATCATCCATTATAATTTCATTTCAGAAAAACTTAGGGCAAAAATTGAAAGTTATCGAGAATGGTTTATAGAAGACGAACAATATGGCTGTGATGAAAGTAAAAGACCAGCTACTTCTAAAGTAGATATTGATTTATTTAGTATAGACGGCTCATTTAGGAAACTCAATGTAGATTAATAGATTATTATACTAGTGGTGCCAACAAAATTCAAAAACTGATTAATTCGTCAATGTATTTTGTCAGGCAAATTTTAAAATTGATTTTAAAAATCAGATTAACAAGTCGATGTTTTAAATGGATTTTTTAGTCAAATCGTATTTTTAACTCTATTTTAATGTTTTCTAGCGCTACCACCAAGTAAAGTAATTGATTTTTAAAAAGGCGTACTTCTCAAAAACCGTTTTATATAAAACTTTAATCATTGGTTACAATTTACCCACTTGCATTCGTTTGTTATACATAAATGGTTGACTGCGAAATAAAAAAACCGTTGAACAATAAAACCAAAATTTCCGTAAAAATAAAAACCTGCCAGAAAAAACTAACAAGCGGAAAAAAGTGGCCTGAAGTCAATGTCCTAACTTGGTTAACATGTTGATTTGTACTTTTATCATTTTTGTAGACAAAAATGGTATGATTTTTGCCAAAAGGTGTTTACATAAAAACCTTTTTAAAAAATTTGATTTTGAAAACCAATTTTTAAAATCGATAACTTTAAGAAATAACAATTTTTTCTAAAATTGATTCATCGATTTTTGGTTTTGATGGTTTTGCCACCACTAGATAGGTCTAACACAATTTCAATTGAGAAAGATTTCCGCAGAGCGTAATTATTATACGTATCATAGATTTATGGAATGTTTGGGTTATAAAAACTATTTGCTTAAACAGCAGTACATTAAAAAGATTTGTAAATATAACTTGTTTATAATTATTTGATAAAATAGAAACAAGCAAATTTCATAGATAAAATTTGAAGAACTTTAACTATTTTTAAAAGATAATTGAAGGTTTCTTTTTCTAAACATGTTCAAGAAGACATCGTCAAATATTTTGAAATAATGAAACGACAATTAATAAATGACTGTCCTTCTGCGAAATTAAAATCTGCAAAAAAAATAATGAAACTATAGCTATTTATTATACAAGTGTCTTATGATACCTAGTATAATACACAGTTTTATCCAAACCCTCGTAATACGTTAGTGATAGATACATAATTATATTTGTTGTAGATTGGTAACACATTTCACCAAAATAAATTAAAACATTTGCGCTCACAGCGTCGAGAAGACAACAACAGAGAAAATAGCGGGTATTCAAATTCGTATATGAGTTGCATATACTGATGAGTAAAAAAAACTATTTATTAGAACTTATATACAGGGTGTTCATTTCAGAACTTCCCACTCTAATTTTCTCAAAATGTGTGTCTTTTTTTGAAAAATCTTTAGACACGTCAACAAATTTAATAAAAGGGACAAATTTTCATCAAAAAACGAACATTTCATCCCCTGCAATGGGAAGCTACCAACTTCAAAATCTTAAATATGAAGTTGTATCGAGTAATAATATTTAATTTTAAAGATCTTTTTATTCTCTACACGTCGGTGTTTTGTTTTTTGAAATGGGTTAATCCGTTGTCGAGATATTTAAACAAATCTGTTTGCTGCTTCGTGCTATTGAAATAAAAACTGTAACTGTTTTATGTTCTTTTTACTTCCAATTGCTTTGCATACCAAATGTTGCCTTGAAATGTATTCAAAAAAGTGTAAGTACTTGTTAAAGAAAACAAAAGGTCATAGTTACCAGTTGTGAGATAAACCATTTTATTAATAGTTATTGTATAGGGTTTTAAACACGAGCACAGATATTTTAACTTTCTTACGAGTCAGAAACACTATTTTTAGACGACTAAAATACAAAATTATACTCAGAAATACTTAAGGTCTTGCATACCTACTATTCGCAGTTTCCAACATGTGTTCAGAAAAAGTACAACAAGTCGAAAAAATTAAAGCATTGAATAAATGAATGAATGGATGAATGAATGAATGAATAAAAATGTCTTTATTATCATAATATATATTTAGATATACAAAATTTGAATTCTTTTCAAGGCCAGTAAAATAGCAGAAGTTATTCTCTGCTCTAACCTAACCTTTATAAAACTAAACCTAAGTAATTCCGATAAATTTAAGAAACAAAAATTTTCACTTTGCACTTAAAGCGCTCAAACCTTACAATTGTTTAAAGTTAGAGGCAATTCTGTTGTAAATGGAAGTAATACAATAACTGAAACTTCTTTTGTATAATTGCAAACAATGAGGTGGAATAGTTAACATTCCCCTAAATCTAAGGTTAAAGTGATGTACGTCTGTTTTATAGCTAATTTTATGATGTAAGTAAGTAGGCGATTAATTTATTACTATCGAATGGTAGAGGCATACAGAGTGAAAATATCTTCTGTTACCCATGTTTAGCCAAACAATTTAAACTAACTTATAAGACACTTGTGATCTTCTGGTTAAGCCGAAAATTTATCTAATACAAGACTTTTGGACCTTCTGTATTGAGTTCGCGGTTAAATTATCAATGCACGGGCTATATACAGCATCGCAGTAGTTGAACTTAGATAAAACAAGTGACTCAGATAGAATTTTTGTTGTACGATGATCAAAAACATGTTTATTTGAATATAGTTTAGTCAATGCCGCATAAGCCTTTCTAACATTAAGTGTTACATGATCTCTAAATCTCAATTCTACATCCGTTAATAATCCGAGATTTTTTACAACATTTACTATCGGAATTGGTACATTACTTATTGCGATTGAAATGTAAGGTGATGCAATAATTCTATCACTGTGTTTACCAAATATGATGGCTTGAGATCTTGCAGGATTAAGTTGAAGAGAATGTTTGTTACACATTTCGTGTAGTGAGTTTAAGTCTTTATTAATTGTAATACATGCACTTTGTACCTCTGACGGCGGGAAACAGTATTGTCTGCATACTGATGAGATTGACAATGTTTAATTACGGATAAGAGATGGGAAATCTACACATACAATAAAAGAGGGCCTAATACAAAACCTTGAGATACGCCAGTATTAATATCCCTAAAATTTGATATGTCGTCAGAGACCTTAACCGCCTGCTTACTACCCCCAGGTAACTCCAAAAAAATGAAATGGTTGACTGAGAGAAACCAATATATGACAGCAATAAATGATTTATTGTTTCGAATGCTTTCAAAAATCTATCAAGACAAGAACGGTTAGTTGGCTTCTATCTGTAGCAGTTAAAATGTCGTCTACAATTTTCAGAAGTATATGATTTTCATAAACAAAATTACTAAATTGCTTGCGAAATTATCTTTTCTTGTATTTTACATAGGACCGGAAGTAAGGTAATTGGTCGAAGGTCTTTAAAAGATGTAGGGTTTGATGTTTTTGGTAATAGGATTACAATTGCACGTTTGAATAAGTTTGGATATGTAGATGTTTTAAAAGAGAAATTGACTATATGTGTTAGGAAATGTATGTGTCTGTACAGGTTTATACTGATCTTCTGGGGCACCATACATAACACTTACATCACAATACAATATTTAAAATGACCATACGATTAAATTAATAGGTAAGGTAGCAGAAACGGAAGAGTAAGTTTAATAACAAAAATACTCACACCATCAATAGCAGTACTAGAGGATACAATTACAATTAATAGCAGTTAATACACCCTGTTCAGTAACGGCTTGTAATGTAAATGATATTGTTGAGTTTAGCAATCTATTGTTCTGGTAGAAAGATATCAGAGTATCACAAATAGTCAAATTTGAAACAGAACAAAGGGAATAATCATTTATTTTATTTGAATCAGATAAACTAATTGGTAGGCTAGCAGACTTGTTTGTTCTAGTAACAGTTAATTTTCTCATTTCCTTCCAAACGTTATTTTGATTAACGGTAGAAAATAGGTTTTGATAATATAATTTTTTATCGCGTCGACATTTTGAAGTTACTGAATTTCTGAGTAAAGCATAATTATCCCATATGTGCCGATCCTGATCGTTTAAAACGTTGTAGTTCTCTGTCTCTTAAAAACATCATATGACGAAGTTCATCGGTAAGCCATGGCGCAGGAGGTTTTGTAAATCGATATGTTCGGAATGGTGCATGAATGTCTAAAAGCAAAAGCAAATTATCAAGTACAAACTCAATTTTACTATTAATATCATCTAAATGATAGATATTGCGTCATGGTATGGCTTGTAAATTGTAATAAAACTGTAGTTGGTCTGTATGTTTGATTGAAATCATGCATTTTTTTTTAAACATGTGTCTGGTTTTTGAATTTTAATATTCGCAAGGGCATATACAAAATCATGAGATTTCTATGCATACTAATTACGCCTGTCTCTATTATTAACTCTTAATTATTGGTAATAATTAAATTTAATAGTGTGGATGACAAGGCAGTTATTGTAGTAGGAACTTCTATTGTTTGTTTTAGGTCAAAGTTATTTAATAGACTTTGTAATGTAATAGATTCAGGACTTAACATATCATTCTTTAAATCTCTTAATAGAAACAAATAGTCAGTGGTAAGAGATACTATGGACAACGTATTTTCTAATTCGTCCAGAAATGTTTAACGACTCAGAGAAGGCGGTCATAAGCAATACCAATTGTCACATTGCAACCACCTATCTTACTTCTAATCCACAGTTGCTCTATGTTATTCTCTCACATGATTTCTACGTACGAAAATTTATTATGAAGATATATTCCAGCAACTCCACCTCTACCATTACGATCCTCTCCTAATAAGTGGATATTCTTCAATTACAATTGCTTCAGAAAGAATATTATCTGACAACCACGACTCACTTACAGCTATTAAATGGTATTTAGAAACGGACATCACCTCAATCAGTTTAAAAATATTGTGGGTCCATGAAAGAATATTTAAGTGTCCTATCCTGGAGTACATTATATTAATCAAAATAAAGCGAAGATATTTTACACATCACTTAAATATAACAAAATACATGTAATGTGATACTTTTATATAATTAAATGTAAAATCAAAAAATATTACAATGATAAACCTAACTGGATAACGACAATATGTACAAATTATAGTAAAGAAATGATAATTTTTGTTATTTTTATTAACAAAAATTCTTCCATCTGACGTCCAAACATTTTTATATGTATACTTCTTGGCAGCGACTTGCATTAATAAGGTATTTTGTTTATTCAAATCTTCTCTTATAGTAATTTCGCTGATTTTGAGAATTTTCTTGCTATCGAAAACGCTTTTCCTTTTCTTATAGTTATTAAACAGTACAATGATTGCTCGAGATTTTTGACTTCTAACGATTTTAGGACCTACCCTATGGACACGTTCGATATCTTCAGATTTTATATCAACATTAAGTTTCTAGGTAAACAATTCACGTACAAAAGCTCCTCTGGATTATTATCCTTTTCTCTTTTAGGAATGCCGAAAATACTAAGACATCTTCGACGTGAATACTGTTCTTCGTTATTTAATTGCTGTTTTAATGTATCAACATTGTGCTTTAGGGTTTTATTTTCTTGTTCCAGCATTTGAAACATTCTTATTAAGAATTTCAATTTCACGTTGGACATCTTCTATCAGGACATCAGCAATACTTTTACAAATTGGTTTGATAAATTCTTTGGTTTTGAATAATTCCTTAACTTTTGTCATTAAAATATCATTTATGTTGTCGATTTGACCTTTGGTGAACGGCATTATAGGTAAGTTTACTTACAGAATTGTGTAGATTAATAATTTACTTTTTAAATGCACTGAATTGTGATTTACAATGGAGCACACAACAATACGTCTACTAGTTACAACGATACATTTCGGAATGTCACAATTAAATTGTCACAATTAAAAACAATTTTAGTTTTAATTTTACCGTGCTTCAAATAACTCGTCAAATTCGGTAGACATCCATCTACTTGAATTAAGCGGTAAAAAATTGATGCGACGGTCGTTGCTAAGCGTAACTAAGACGATATGAGTTTAAACTATTAACTTTTGAATTTTATCACAACAGTTTTGAACGAGTTGTGTTACTTTCAAGAGTACTCGTCCAAAAAAATGGTTTACACTTTAGCTAAAAAAATCGAAATAGTGTTTATTTACGGTGCCGAAAATCTATGTGCTGGACGAACTGCTGCAATATTTAACGAAAGGCACTCACATAAGAACACCTCTCATAGGTATGCCACATTTACTCAGACATGATCTGTTAGGATTTAAAACATGACCAAATAACAGTTTTAAATGAAGTCACTTAAATTGAAGTGTTGGTTATTTTAGTATAAATTCTAATTTCTGCTGCAATTGGAGTTTTCGTAGGTTCTGTCCACAAAATTATAAAAATTAATAAATTCCATCCCTATAAAATGAAAATATGTCAACAGTTGAGTGAAGACAATTTTGACAAAAGAATTCAGTTTTGTGAACAAATTACAACAATTATTAGTAACCATATCAAATTTTTAAAAAATATCTGTTTCACTGATGAGTGTTCTATTTATTTGAATAGATTTGTCAATAAACATAATTGCAGATAGTGGAACAATAAAAATGACCATATGTTTGTAAAAGGGCATAACCAGTATCCCCAAAAACTAAATGTATGGGCCGGTGTACTAGGAAATTAAGTAATTGTTTATCAATGGGAATCTAAACGGTGAGGTACCTTTGAATAAGCTAGAAAATACGATTAACCCGCTAATTATTTAAACAATTCAAAATCAACTAGATAGAGACGGAAATGCCTTTCTTGACAAAAATGAGTTACATTTTCAACAAGAAGGAGCTTCCCCATTATGTGCTTTCGGTTTGTCGATGGTTACACCACGTATTTTACGGTAAATGGTTAGGACAAAGAGGACCTATAGAGTGGCCAACCATGTCCCCGGATTTAGCACCACGTAATTTCTGTCTATGAAGACATTTAAACTCAGTTGTTTCAACAAAAGATTACTACAAAATGTCAAGCACTTGGAATATAAGTGTCTGAAAATGTGCGCTACGAATTTGAACTGCGGTTATACCATTGTTTGGGTAATAATAGACAGCATTTTGAGTAATTATTAAATTGACAGTAGTGTAAAATATTGTAATTTAGTTTTAAGGTAAAAGAAATGAGAATAATGATTAGAGTTTTTAATTCAATGGTTTGAAGCGGAAAGCATATCTAAGGGATCGATCAATTTAAAAAAAACAAAACACGGAAGTGTATAGATTAAAAAGACATTTAATAATTTCCCAAGTTTTTTAGAAATACAGGTTGTATTCTCAGCAGCTTTCTTTGATTTTGTCTTTTTAATGCATGTTTTAGCTCATCTATAGTAAAAGGTCTGGATATATCTTCTGAGATAGGTGTAGATTTTGTTTTCTTTTGTAGACACTTTTTCATCTTGGTGATAATCAATTTCTCCACTTTTACTGAGTTTGAAACATTAACTAAAGGAGAAGCAATAGTCCAGTGCATTTATAAAATTTTGATAGGTGTGACCCACCATTTTTGTATACATTTTTTCTCTTACCTTCTGTTCGACAGGGTTATTCTCGGTGAGTTTAATCCTAAGTTTGCGCACCCCTAAAACAACCCTTTCTTCGCCATCTTGAATTTGATGTTTTTTTGTAATTTTCATATATCGCGTTCTAATTTTTGGATTTTTTTGAGTTATATTTTCAAAAATGTTTGACAAAAGACTATGCGTTGAACGGAAAAAAAGTTATTGCTCTTCAAAGTCGACAGAACAACTTAAAAAAAACCTTTTTTGTTAGATTTGTATTAAAGATAAATACGACCATTTCTAAGTCTAAGTCTTGTCATGGATGATGGGTCAGGAAATTTGGGGTCTTTCAGGGGTTTAGGAATTACTATGACGTCGGCTATTTTCCAGTCTGCGGGGAAGTAGCCTAGTCTAAGTATGGAATTTATGATTGCGGTTAGTAATGCGATAGGTTTATTCGGAAGTCGTTGGATCATGAGGTTGGTGATTTGATCTGGACCGGGAGCTTTACGCTTCCGGAGGGAACGAATGATTTTTCGGATTTCGGTAAGGGATGCTGGCGTGATGGGTTCGTCGTTGTGATCGTGATGTAAGAACCGGGACACTTGGGATTCGATGCGGGATACGTGATCGAGATCGGCGATTTGATAGTTTGGACTGCATTAGATTTCTAGGTTGTCGGCATGGGATTCGGCCTTTTCTTCGGGAGAAAAGACGAGGCCGTTGGTCGAGTGAATTGGATGTTCGGGAGATTGGTTGGCGTTGCGAAGAACTTTTGCATACGCCATAAGGAGGTGTTGTCGTGGTTTAAGGATTCGAGTTTGTTTGTCCAGGAGTCGTTGCGGAAGTTTTGGATTTCGGTGCGGACTTGGAGTTGTAGTCGGTTTAGGATTTGTTTATCTTGAGGGTTAAGGGTGCGGATGTAGGTGCGTTTGGCGCAGTTTTTCTGTTGGATAAGGGATTTTAAATGGCGAGGTAAGGTGGTGGGTCTGGTGGTGGTAGACGTGGTGGTGGACAGTGTGTGTGCTTTTAGGATGGATTTTGGAGAGATGTTGTGGCTAGGTCTATGTCTTGATGGGTGTTTATGATTGGAATAGGGTCTGTTTGTTCGGTTAGGAATTGGGTAAACTTGGTCCAGTCGGTAATTTTGCGGGTTTCGAGAGGTGGGTCATGTGAGATTGGGCCGAGGTGGAGGATTACGGAATTGTGATCTGAGCTAAGTTCGGAGAGTGCGTATATTGTTGGGATCAGAGGAATATTTTGGGTAATGGCTATATCTAAGATATCCGGGCGGAAGTTTGTCGGGATAAAAGTAGGTTCGACAGGAGCGAGTGCGGACAATTGCGGGTGTGCGTCAAGATATATTCTTCTATTGGTATTTTGGACGCGGCTGTTCCAGGACGGGTGTTTGCAGTTGAAATCGCCTGCAGCGATGGTGGGATTGTCGTCGGGAAAGAGTTTGTCGAGGTCGGAGTTGGTTAATGGAGAATTAGGTGGTTTGTAGGACGCAATCATCTTGATCTTGCCGGAGGCCGTCTCAACAATGATTGAGGTGGTTTCGATGTGAACTAGGGTAGGATTTGGGGCAAGGTGGTGTTTGAGGATCGTTTAACGTAGATTGCGGTGCCACCGCCTCTTGCGTCGCGGTCGTTGCGGAATAGGTTGTAGTTAGGGATTTTAACCTTGTGGCAAGGATTAAGGTGAGTTTCGGAGAGTAGGATGAGATCGATGTTGTGATCTCTTAGGAATTCATCGAGTTCGGTGGTTTTGTAACGAAGGCCGTTACAGTTCCAGAAGGAAATGGTGAGGTGGGAAGGGATTTTAGGTCGTACTGCCATGTTGGTTGTTTAAAAGGTTAAGGACAGTAGTTGGTGGGTGTTTTCTAAAAGGATTTGGTGGCTTCTTCTGACGGGTTAGATTGGCTAAAGGAGGACAGCATGTTGCCTAGGATTTCCGCAATGCGGGCTTGTTTGTTTGGGGTGTGAGTTGTTTGTTTGGCTACGGGTGCAGCAAATGGTAGTGGAGGTTTGATCGGGTTGGTGGTTGGTTTTGAAGGTAATGAAGGGAATAAAGCAGCGGATGTAAGTTGTGGGTTAGACCAAGCTAGGGTTTTCGGACTTCTAGTTTGCTGGGATTTTATTGAGGCTGGGCAGCCGCCGTAGTTTGCCGTGTGTGGTCCACCACAGTTGGCGCACTTAGCGGGTTGGTCGCGGGTTTTGGTGCATTCATGGGAAGGATGGGCCTCGCTGCATTTGACGCAGCGGAAAGGAGCAGTGCATTTAGATTGGGAATGACCGTGGAGTTGACATCCGAAACATTGGTGGGATCTTCGTTCGTTAATTAAGGGTTCGACGCGGATTGCTACTCTGCAGCAGTGGGTAAGGTTGTAGATGGATTTTGTTCTCTGGGAACGAGAACGAGGAATAGAGGCATTGGGGATTTGTTCCGCTTGAATAGCTGGATGACTTTGGTAGGAGTGAACTTCATGGATTCGAGTTCCGCTAGGATTTGGGACGTTGGTGTAGTTTCGGGAATGCCTCAAAAAACTACTTTGAGAGAAGTTTCGCTAGGCAGGGAATAGGTATGTTTGGGAAGGTTGTATTTGTCCATGAGGGTATTCATGGCACGGTAGTCGGAGATGGTGGTGGGAATGATTTTATTGCCTTCCGGGTCGGTGACGGCATTGGTGAAGCGTATTTTGTTGGAGTCGAAAAGGGTGGATGTCGTTGGCCATTTGATTTGTCCCGAAGAACAATGGCCGGGATTCGTTGTTCTGTCGTTGAGGTGGCTGGTAGTGGATTTGAGGTAGGGTTGTCGTTGGTTTGGGATGGTGGGTTTTGGGTAGGGGTTCCGGCGTATGTCTGGGGGTTTAGGGTAGAGACGTCGTCTTCGGATTGGGAGTCGTCTTGGTCGCGGCGGTAGTCGATGTCCATGGGCGTGGTTGGTGCTGTTGACTTCTTCTTGGTCTTTCTCTGCTTCTTCTTGACCGGTTGGAAGTCATTAGCGGTTGTCGGCGGTGGGGCATCGGTGGCGGCCTGGTCAACGCTGGTGGTCGGTGTCGCATCAATGGTAGCGCTTGTAGGCAAGCGGGTTTCGTCGTTTAAAATTCTTTTAAGTAGCTTCTGCAATCCTTCGATTGCAGATGCTGGTTCGCTTGGCGTCATAGACGCACAAGCGTTGAACAACAATTCCGCCGAAGCGGACATTATTGTAGCGTCGTAGTTTGTTTTGATAAACTTTATTCTTTTCAAATATTATTTAATTACACTATTGCTATTTGTTAATAATATATTGATACAGTCGAAATTCCTTTTTTTAACGCAGAACTGCGTTTATATTGAATCAATTAGTACTTCCACGGCCTTTAGCCTTATAAGCATATTTTTTTCTGCTTTTTTTGAACTTCAAACTTTGTCCGTCGTGCAGGTTTCTCCACGGCAAGTCTTGTACAAAACAGAACATTTCAAACTTTTTTTCGACATCCACAACTCCTGCTACAGTTGGTTGTACATCCACAGGATACAATGTCGAGAACTTTGCGTGGTATCGGTTCCTGTTCAGTTGTGATTGATGGAAATGTTTTGCTGCTCGTTTTTACAACCTGACCTGAAATTATCGCGTTTACCTCCCAAGAGCTCAACAGCGAGGCAATATTTTGGTCGGTGCAGAGATAAATGCACTTGTAGCCAATGACGACCGAACAGAAACCGATACAACGCAAACTTCTGGACATTGTATACTGTGGATGTACAACCAACTGTAACAGGGCTTGTGGATGTGCAAAAGCAGGTTTGAAATATTCAATTTTGTGCAAGATTTGCTATGGAGAAACCCGCCCGACCGCGAAAGAAGATGTAGAGAACTTGAATGACGAAGGCGACAAAGTTGATGACTTTCAACGATGGTACCTTTACGAAGATCAACCGTTTCATTGAAAAGAAAAGCAAGTCGATCACCTGTGATAAGTGACAATGGACGTGACGATAGCTATCAATATCATGTCAGGGTGAGAAATTCACTAACGAAAAAGTGAAAACTGTGGAGTAGGTATTAATTGTTTAAAAGTAAACACAGTTCTGCGTTCAAAAAAGAAATTTCTTACTGTACTGCAATGATATAAAGGTGATGAGGTATTAATATTAAATGGGTGCAATCAAAATTTGTTTAAAAGGATCTTTACGTTGGGTCGCAATGAAACTTTGAATCTTAGTTTGTAGTAAAATTACCCCTAATCAATTTACCTGGCTAGCTCTTAAATCTTGTTGTTTATTTAACGTGTACCGCCTCCTTGCTATAATTGTGTTTTGCACATCTTATAGTTAGTATGGGGTCCGGCAGTTTGTTGTAAACCTTTATACAGCTGTAGTATGGTCCACGCTCATAGAGGGTTGTTTGGTGCCGAGGAACGCTCAGTTTATGGCAGTGTCTTGTAGGCAAACTTGAGCTTACTTCTGAGTTTTTGATAAAACTGCTTAAGTTATTACGTACATAAAAACATGAGTGATAGATGAAAGCTGAATACAAAGTCATTATTCGTAGGTGCGGAAATAATGGTCGACAGGTGTCTCTGAAGTGAGCGCGTGCGATTCGACGAACAATTTGTTTTTGTAGCCTGAAAACCCGTGAACTATCTGTAGAGTTACCCCAAAACATTAGTCCATACATGATGTGAGACTGGACATGAGCGTGATAGAATGTCAAAAGGGTAGTAACTGATACCGAATCTCTTATTGACAAAACAGCGTAACTAGCAGAATGCAGTCTACGGGCGACCATGTCTGAATGTGGTTGCCATTTAAGAGTGTTATTTATGTTTAGGCCTAGAAACATTTGTTCCGTGTTGATTTCTACAGTGTTTCCATCAAATTGTAGGTTTGGACAATTTTCGTGTTGGTTATTAAGATACTTTTGAAAATGCAGAATGGTAGTTTTGTTAAAGTTGAGTAATAGCCGGTTCTTTTCACACCATTGGTTCATTAATGATATTGCACACTGTGCATAATTTACAGTGTCATTTAGGGTCTTCTCAAATATTGTAATTGAGGTGTCGTCGGCATATTTGGTAATGGTAGAGTTTTGTATGTTTTTAAAAGCGTCATCCAAGTCATTGACAAAGACTGCGAATAAGAAAGGCGACAGCAGAGCTCCTTGCAAAGTGCCACTAAGTCGTTGTTATCCGTTACTGTTGTAGGTGAAATTTTGGACACTTTTGTTTTCATTTGACCCAACTATTTGAACCGTCTCAGACCTGTTTGAGAGGAATGATTTGAGTAGTTCTAAAGCGTTGCCTACTATACCGCATGTTGCTAACTTTTTTAACAATATTCCATGGTCAACCATATCAAACGCCCTAGATAGGTCAAAGAAAATTCCCACAGGTTAATATTTTTTTTCCAAAGCATCATAAATGGACGATAACATATTAATTACAGCGCTAATGGTATTTTTACCTTTCACAATCCCTGGGTATTATTAGTAGGTTATAGCGATTGAAGTAGCTTACAAGACGTTGTAATATGCATCTTTCTATAACTTTAGAAAATATTGATAAGATGAAAACAGGACGGTAGTATTCAACTTTTTTGGAATCGTTTTTTTTTTTAATTGGAAAAATTCTAGCCGCTTTCAGGGCTTGTGGAAAGATACCGTCTAAAAAACATTCGTTTATGCAATGAGTCAGAGAAATGGTTATATGTATTGCAATTTCTTTTAAGAGAAAGCCTGGAAAATTATACATTCCAGGTGATTTGGTAGGATTTAGTGTCATAATATATTCTAAAACATCATGAGGATCGGTGGGAGCCAGGAAAAACGTATTATTACACATTGTCTGTATATTTTCTGAGTTTTCTCCATTTGGGTTATTTAGTTGTACTGAATTAGAATTACCAAAATATTCACTAAACCTATTACATACATCAAGTTAGTTAGAAATGTCTGTACCGTTTATGTTTAGTGTGATTTTCTTGTTTGAACTATTCTGCTTAATATGACTATTAATTATGTTTCATACTTCTTTTGCCGGATTTTTCGCATTGCAAACTTTTTGATCAAAATATTTTTTTATGTTATTTAATCAAGGCTTCGTGCTGTTGTTTCGCTAGCGTGTAGGTTGTTTTTGACTGAGCGTCACTTAAGGTTTTGTAGATCCAATGTAGTTTTTTTTAGTTTATGTGGGCTTTCTATTATCTCATTGGTTACCCATACTTTCTTGTTTTGTTTTTTAAAATTTTTAACGGGAACTATTTATTAAAGGTATAAAGAATTGGTTCCAAAAAGAGTAAAACTTATCGTTGGCGTTTCTTGTATGATACATCTTATCCCAGTTTAATTGTTGAATTGCGTTGTTGAAAGCTACTTTTGCTTCTATGTTATAACTCCTCCGTTCTAAAAAAATAGTATTACTACTATTTCAGATGAAAATTTAGTATGACTGCAGCATGGTCAGAAAATCCGCTCTCATTTACATTTGTTTGGCCAGCGTAAGTATTGCAGAATAGTACATCTAACAGGGACGAGCTGGTAGTACTCACTCGCGTAGGTTTATGTACTGTTTGAGTCAGATTATACGACAATGTAATATCAAACAGTTGTTGTACTATATCGTCATTGTTCAGTATATCGATGTTAAAGTCACCGCATACTATCAGGTTTGTTACATTAAATTTGTTTGTGGCTTCTTCTAATAACGTGTTTAAGCTATTAAAGAATACACTTAGATGGGCACTGGGTGATCAATAAATGCACAAGATTAGATAATTAGTTTTGTTGATAATGATCCGCGTTGCACTAAATTCGAACATTTGATCTACGCAGTTGATGTTAAAAGTAATGTTTTGAAAATGTGCATTAACTCCTTTCTTTATAAAAATAGCCGTTCCGCCACCCCGCATTGATTCTCTACAGGAAAACGACGCTAACTCATAATTTGGTAATTTAAAGTAATCTATTTCGTCTTTGGAATACCAAATGGTCGTATCGGAATAATTTTGTTTTGTAAATTATAGAAATTACTTTATCTTTAATAAAGTTCTCTCACGAAAAAGCGTCAGGTGGACTGGAAAAGAGATAGGAGCCAAAAAAACAAAAAAAAAATTTTTTTAAGTCGTTCTGTCGACTTAGAAGAACAGTAACTTTTTTCCCGTTAAACGCATACTTTTTTGTCAGATAACATTTTTGAAAATATAACTCAGAAAAAATCCAAAAACACCAAGTTTATGACTGTGCAATAATTAGAACACGAGATATAAAAATTCTAAAGAAAACACCAAATCAAAGATGGCGGAGACAGGGTTGGTTTTAGGGGTGCGCAAACTTAGAGTTAAACTCACCGAGAAAAACCCTGTCGAATGGAGGGTAAGAAAAAAATGTATACAAAATTGGTGGGTCAATTCCTAAATGTACTGGACTACAATAGAATTTGGAGAAATTTTTGTATTTGTTTTAACAGATCGATTTGTAAAACCTAGTTTATTTAAAAGTGTCTAGCTTTTAGGACTTGAATGTACGAAATTCATGTTTACCATTAATGAATTCCATTTCTTTTTCTTCCATTATTTAGAGATGACAGTACAGCATTCTCATTTTCTTTATTTGGATTTTCTAAATATGATTTGTACAATCAATCAATCAATGATTATCCATTATCCACGAGGTTGTAGTGTGAGTACATTAGTTAATATTCGACGGTGGGAGGGACCAGAATAGTGGCAACACGAAGAAGATATGTGGCCACATACAACTGTTACTATGAATATTGAAGAAATAAATCATGAAAGAAAAGAAGAAATTAGTGGCATTACAAATAAATAAAGAAAACATTGATTTACTACAAGGATTTGCAAAAATATCAGATTCTTCGCATTTTAGTGTATGTTCGTCGTGCTAGTAATTTTTTCCGCCTTAAAAATGTAGAAGGAAGTAAAGAACCAATTTCATCTGAAGAAATTAGAACTACCAGGAAAGACAATAACAAAGTTAATTCAGGAACAAAATTTCAATGGACCACGCAATTTGCAATTAAAAAAATTACACATTTTGCAAGATGGAGATAGAATCTTGCGGATAAAAACACGTACATTATTGAAGACAGGTGAGATTAGTTTTTATTCAGCGTATTTTTATGCCATGCTAAATCCAAATTATAATAAACGTTATCCGAGAAAGGTATTGGATTTTTCATTTAAAGCATTCAGTAAAAAATGTTATTTGGAGTATTTGTTTGCAATACCGTAGTCAACATGTTGTAGTTCCAGAAGGTTAATTTCCAGAAGATAGAGTGGTAATTGGTGCTTCTTTCCAAGTGACAGGTGTTGATACGGGAGGTCCATTATTTACAACAGGAAACAAGAAAGTATGGGTTGTCATTTTTTCCTGCGCTACATATAAAGCAATTCATTTAGAATTATGTTCAAGTATGAGATTTGTTGCACGTATAGAAAGACCCGATACAATTTAAATTTTGTTGGATGCAATAACCTCCTAAATAAAGTAGATTGGAATAAAATCACAAGTATTGCAGCGATTCATGAAAATTTAGTCCAACAGCAGCATGGTGAGGTAGATTTTGGGAACGTATGATCAGAATTGTCAAAAATCTATTGAGGGCAGTACTTGGATCATCAAGTGTAACTAATGAGGAACTGTCTACGTGGTTGTGCGATGTTGAGTCTGTAGTAAACAATTAAGCTTTGACCTATGTAGATAAGAAAGAACAGTTCTGAACTGTAATAAAAAACTTCACTGTATTTTGTGTAAATTCGAATCGAATTACCGCGCGCGGCGTTACTTATCACTTCGGTGATCGGACGAGAACCGATGCTTTCAACGTGGTATAGCGGTTGTCGTATGATAAAAAGTAAAATTTTAAAATTTTAATTGTTATTTATTTATTTTATTTATTCGTATGATACATTTTAAATATTGGGCTTATGTCCGTCTTACCGTACCCCTTGTAGACGGTAACCATATATTTGAATCGACGTAACTTTTGATTCTGAGTCGTTCGACATGACCCCTAGCGTCCGCAGAGGTCAAATAAGAAAGTTGCTCGTAAACGCTTGAAACGCTAGATGGCGCACTTGGCATTGCTTGACACGCTATACGCATACGCAGCCACACCTCCTTGAGCATGCGCAGTTGATTTCGGTGCTTTTTCGTCGGACTTGCTACTTTGCATTGGCGACGCTAGTTTCACTTCAGTCGTCGGTTAGCATTCGTTGCGTTAAGACGTACTTTTCCTTTCAGTTTTCTGATTTTTCATTTTCCTCGTGATTTTCTCATTTGCAGTTTAGACTTTGTCAATTGCAGTTGTGTTTTTTTTTGCTATTTTCAGTGATGGCATCAAATTATGTTCGTCTTTGGAATTTGAATTCCCTTCCAAAAACTCCAACGGATGGCATTACTTGGGCTCAACAGCATGGCCTTCTTCGTTCGACCAAGAAGTGTAACAGCCACAAGGTCTTCATGGAAGTCATCGACCAAGATCCGGGTGTTGGACGGTTCCGTTGCCCAAAATACAAATCGAAGGGATGCCCAACTAAATCATTGGCCGATCAAACTGTCTTTGAAGAGTCAAGGTTGACGATGGACAAGGCTCTTCAACTTATGTATGGATACACTTGTGACTGGTCACAAGAAGATGTACGCCACGAAGTTTGTGATTTGTCGTTGCCACCCGAAGAGCGGACGGAGTTGAGCTCGGACACCATCCACCACTGGTATCGCTTCTGCCGTGAGATGGTGACAGATTGGTTTCTCGCACTCAAGAAGATTCCGAGTTGCTCGGTGGTGAAGGTGTCGTTGTCCAGATAGACGAGCTTGTTTGGACATAGGAAATACAATCGCGGCCGTGTGCTTCAAGGCCATTGGGTTTTTGGAATGATCGAGGATGGCAAGGAAGATGTGCGAATGGTAGTTGTGGACAAAAGAGACGCAGCTACACTCATTCCACTCATTAAGAAACACGTCAAGCCCGGCTCAATCATTCATACTGATTGTTGGAAAGCCTACGATAGTCTTGATAAAGCTGGCTATGTTCACAAAAAGTGAACCATAGTGACATCGAGCACCGCTTTGTTGCTGAAGATGGGACTCATACCCAGAGGATTGAGGCTACTTGGCGTCCGGCTAAAGACTGGTTCCGTGGTCGACGTGTTGGCAAGGGTCAGTTTGCTGACTACCTTTGTGAGTACTTGTGGCGTCGATATTGCAGAAAGAATGGCATTGATTTGTTCAATTGCCTTCTTGATGCCATAAGAGCCGAGTACGGCCGCTTCACTTAAGTCGCTAATAAGCGCCCTAATGAAGGTTTACTGAAGGGGAGGGAATGAAGCTGACCGCCTCCGCGCGGTGTTCCCTGGAAATGTCTTTGACGGCTAAACGGTCAGCGAACTTTTGGTAAGATTAGATTAGTTTGGTTTAGGTTAGGTTAGGTTAGGTTAGGTTAGGTTAAGTTAGATTAGGTTAGGTTAGGTCAGGTCAGGTCAGGTTAGGTTAGGTCAGGTTAGGTCAGGTCAGGAGCGATTTTCGATTGAAAACAAGCTGTTTGAAGCAACTTTTTTATTTGACCTTTGCGGACCTTGAAGGTCACGCCATTCGACTCAGCTCAAAGAGTTGAGTCGAAATATATATAGCACTACTCTCTGGGGGCATTCCGTCAAGACGATTTTTTACCAAATATTGTATTGTGATGTAAGTGTTCACTATCAATATATAAAGTTCAGAATTTCGTGTAAAGCCTTTTTCTCATAATCAGTTTACATCCATTATCAATTCGTAACTATGAAGGCGATTAGTAGTAGCAGTTTATTTATTTTTAGATTAGACTAGAAATTCTTACTTTAAAAAAGAACAAGCTATTAGTTTAAATCCAGAATTATTATTTAATTTACTTTTTTAAAGGTTGATTATTTTTGAAGAAAACAATTGCGTGACAAGGGTCAAAGGTTTATTAAAATAAAGTAATTAAAAGGATGTGCTACTTTTTGCTTATTTATACTTAATGTATGAATGATTTGC
This sequence comes from Abscondita cerata, assembly GCA_030710515.1. Taxonomy (NCBI): domain Eukaryota; kingdom Metazoa; phylum Arthropoda; class Insecta; order Coleoptera; family Lampyridae; genus Abscondita; species Abscondita cerata. The sequence continues at coordinate 180,952 of JALBCR010003354.1, forward strand.
ATAATAATTATGTAATTAAATCTGTATATATTTATTTATTAATTAAAAACAAAATGTTGTTGGGTACTAAGTTTATTTTATTGTGGGCTTGAAGTAAAACATCACATTGGTAACCATGAACTATACATTACAATTACCTGAAGAATTACAAATTATTGCGAAGAATGAATTAAACGAAATTCCGGAAAGAGTAGAGGAAGATATAGCTTACATACGCACATGGTTGCTGAAACAACCTCACATTAATGCACGAACAGGTAAGTAATAGTTATTTATTTACATTAAATTTAGGAAAGTTATCTATTGCGGTCGATGAACATTATTCAGAGTACGATAACTTTAGCTCGGCTCCCAGACTTGCAAAGTAACTTAATTGAAGTTGACAGTATTACATTTTTCCTAAAACTGAAATAATTGTTATTTGAGAAAGTGAAAAATTACTTTCAATTGCATAGAAAATTTAAATAGAAGTATTTTTGATAATCTAATGAATCTATTAGCTGACATAACAATATTAGTACAAATCTATTTACTGTGACAAGAAATCTTGTTTACAAGACATTACTTGGGAGTTTCTGGAAAAATGTATTTAGAATTGGAAAACGGCTGTATAAAGTGGCACTTTACTAGTTAGTGACATTTTACTAATTTACTACTAAACAACAATCTGAATTTTTGTTTACCATTCAATAACAATAACTAATATTTATGTATAATTTTTTTTTTATTGAATACAGAAAAATTAATTCACTAGCTAGTAAAATATCACTTTTCTTTACTTGTAATACTATTAACAAAACCATTTTAACATTTTCGGTTTAGATGATCCCACATTACTGATGCATTTGCGAGGGTGTAAATTTAGTCTTGAAAAAACTAAAAAAAAATTAGAATGTCTACATGCCATTAAGTCGGCCTTTCCAAAGGTATTTAAAAACAGAGATCCGTTGCTTCCTGACATGCAACGCGTACTCAATCAAAAGTAATTCTAGTATTAAACTTATACACTTAGATTATATAATATTTTGTAGCGTTGTAGCAGTTTTACCTGAAAGTTTAAATCGCCCATTGTGGGTCCTTTTTCGTGCAGAAAACGCAACTCCTGAAACATTGTCAGTTTCGAAGTTTATAAAATTGAGTACAATGGTTACGGATGTGACATTGCGAGAATACTTAACTAGTAGTGTTATCGGTAGGGCAGTACTTGTTGACATGAAAAATATGCCTCCAGTATTCTTCACTCTAATTACTCCAACAGCTGTCAAACAATACATCACTTGTCATTTAAATGTGTATCCATTAAGACTAAAGCAATCCATATAATAAATTTTCCGGCAGTTTTGGTTCCTTTACTAAATTTTTTCAAAATATTTGTAGGAGAAAAATTGGGAAATAGAGTAATACTTTTGAATTTACTTGATTTAGTGAAATCATAAACAGTGTTGATATTGTAGATTACGTATGACGCGGTAGGTGCAAAAAATACTACGTCGCGGTATTTGCCGTTGTCTGTTGTTCCAATAGAATTTGGCGGTACAGGAAAACCATTTGCAGTTATGTGCGGTAAGAAAAACTATGTCGAAGCAATAAATAATGCATTATAATTGTATTTTAGAGAAACTTAGATCAAAAATTGAAAGTTATCGAGAATGGTTTATAGAAGAAGAACTATATGGGTGTGATGAAAGTAAAAGACCAGCTACTTCTAAAGTAGATATTGATTTATTTAGTATTGATGGGTCATTTAGAAACTCAATGTAGATTAATAGATATATAGTAGTAGCGTATTTTGACAGGCGAATTTTAAAATTGGTTTTTAAAGTTGATTTAAAAATCAGATTAATTAAATGCATTTTTAAAGTAAAAACGTATTTTTAACTCTATTTTAATCAATTTTGGGTTCCTCCAATTTCTAGATTTTAAAAATGTTTACTTCTTTTATGTAACATTTTAATCGTTGGTTACACTTTACCCACAACAGTGTTTGCATTGGTCCATTCGTTTGTTATACATAAGGGGTTAACAACGAAATAAAAAACCGTTAAAAAATAAAAAAAAAAATGGTAAAAATCCTCGGAGTAAAAAACTGCCAGAACAAATTACAACCGGAAGAAAAAAGCTGGCGAGCGGAAAAAAGTAGACTGAAGTCGATGTCTTAAGTGTCATTTTAAGGAAACAAACTATTGAAACTAAATTGGGTATTATGTTGAATTATACTTTTATTATTTTTAACCAAAAATGGTATGATTTTTCTGCCAAAAAATATTTACATAAAAATTTGATTTTAAAACCGATTTTAAAAATTGAATACGATTTTAAAAAGTAACCATAATCGATTTTTCAAAAATCGATTCTCAATTTTGGTTTTCACGGTTTTGTAACTACTAGATAGATCTAACACAATTTCACATAAGGAATATAGCTACAAAGTGTAATTAATATAAGTATTATTTATTTATGGCATATTTGGATTATGAATACTATTTAATTAAACAACAGTATCTACCTACAAAAGTTTAATAAATATAATTTGTTTTATAATTGATTTATGAAATAGAAACAACCAAATTACATAGATAAAATCTGAACTACTTTTAACATTATGATTTTTTGACGCAATTTCTTTCAAAATTTGTATTTTCAACGATCCTCATAATCATTTTTAAAAGATAATTGACGCTTTCTTTTTCTAAACTTGTTCAAAAAGCTAACGTCATACATTTTGAAAGAATGAAACGAAGTATGTGAAGATAACGGCCTCATCAGAAGCACAAACGAAATGATTTGTTAGTGTTCCGTTTATGGTTTGTGCCTGTCTGGGCTTCAATAAAATCGAATGCAACCACGCACGTTTTAGAGAAAACATTTGATATGTTTCGTTAGTGCTATCATACCAAAAATCCCGCTTCGACTTCCAACGATGAGTAAAGTTACCGGGTTCTTGGAAAGTGTTGATTTCTTAAAAACTTGTGTGCTCTCAATCAATTTGTCTACAAAACCATTTTCGGCGAGTTGTCTACAGAAGCATTTTCGCCGTTTTGTTTGCAAAAACATTTCGGCGTTTTCTACGCAGATTCAGTTTGAGTTTGGGGACAACGCCGAGGTTACGAACACAAGCGTTGCTTTCTATTTTTGGCGTTTTATCCACAAATTCGGCGCTTTGTCATAAACCAAAATATTTATCTAATTTACAAAGTAGAAAACGAAATGGTCGTCGATGTAAAAGTACCGATTCATATGGCAGCGTTTTTTCTTAAACCAAACATAATTTTCTTACAAAAACATGTACGACTTACGATACAATATTACTTAACCAATTAGTTGGCGCTTTGTGCCACTGAAAAAATGGTAAGCATTGGATAGTGAACTTAAATTAAATGAGATTTTATAATAAAAAAAAATAAACTAAATATAAAAGTTCCTAAAAAATAACAAAATAAATAAACTAAAGGAGACTAAAGAAATAATAAGATGTAACAATAGTAAACCAAAAAGTTATGCCACATACCTGCAATTACCAGCTTCTCAATAAAACAGTTTATATTATTTAAACGAAATTATGATTTAATTATTAAATTATTGTTTCTACTTCCGACTAGTGAAATTTTCTTGCGATTGAAATCACTAATCGTTCAGGTAAAATCACATTTGAGTTGTAAATAATCGCGCAAATAAAAAACAACATAGGCTAAGAGAGGGGTCCTTGTTGAACATAAATGTAAGATTTCTGGATTTTGATCCCCCGCCCCAAACTCACCCATAATCGCAAAAAGAGTTACATTTTTTTTAATCGGTTATAACTCGCGATGTCGTGCTTGTACACCCATGAAATTTAAAACTTGGACACCACAATTTCTGTAAACAAAAGTTTGCACATTGTGAAGCGGGCTTAAGGGTATCATTTACAATTCTAACAGCAGGTAGTCTCAGCAGGGGTTATCTTATAGAAGGACTGTAGAATGAATCATTACACTAAGCACGTTTTAGAAAATAGGTAATTTACGTTGCTTACTTAATTTTTTCTTTAAAGAATATATTTGAAGGTATCGCTAATTAAACACCATAGCTCGATTAATTATCGAATCAAAATTTTGTTTAGGAAATGTTTACAAAATAAAATTAGAAATAATTTTGATTTAAAAACGTCTACAAGCAATAACTTTTAAATTAAATCAAAAACTAAACATGGTTATTTGGGTTGACTGATTATTACTTATTTTTAAATAAATCTAACTAAACTCTCTATTCATAATATTTAGTCCTTACAAAATGTATATTTTATGACGTTTCATTTTTTTCTGTAGTTAATATAAAAAGTGAAAATAAAAACTAAGGCAATTCTTATTGTCAACGTATATATTTAGTTTTTGACAAGAATTTATTACATAATTATAATTAAGATACCAAGTTATAGTTTAAAATTAAATGAAAACTTTTTTTAAATCCTCCATTATTATTGATACATTTTTGGAGGCGTCTGCTCATTGACGCTATCAAGGTATCAATATAATTAATATTAATCGTTTCCCATGCGGTATCAATGGCTGCAATTAGTGCATTACGGTTTACTGGTATAAAATTTGGCCCTTGTTGTCTTCGGATAACAGCAAGTATTCGACCCGAAACATTTTCGATAATGTTAAAGTTTGGGCTTTTGCTGGCCAGGGTAACAGCTCCAAGTTATTTTCTTGTATCCAGTTGCGCACAACCCGCGAAGTATGAATAGGGGCGTTGTCCTTTAACAACAAAAATACATTATAAAAATTATCAAATAACCATGTTTAGTTTTTTGATTTAATTTAAAAGTTATTGCTTGTAGACGTTTTTTAAATCAAAATTATTTCTAATTTTATTTTGTAAACATTTTCTAAACAAAATTTTGATTCGATAATTAATCGAGCTATGGTGTTTAATTAGCTATACCTTCAAATATATTCTTTAAAGAAAAAAATTAAGTAAGCAACGTAAATTACCTATTTTCTAAAACGTGCTTAGTGTAATGATTCATTCTACAGTCCTTCTATAAGATAACCCCTGCTGAGACTACCTGCTGTTAGAATTGTAAATGATACCCTTAAGCCCGCTTCACAATGTGCAAACTTGTGTTTATAGAAATGTTGGTGTCCAAGTTTTAAATTTCATGAGTGTACAAGCGATCCAAAATTATCATTTTGCTTTGGATTTTGCGCTCGTCAATTTTAATCATTTTGACCAAATTCAAAATAGGTGACACTAGTAGACCTGAAAGCTATCGTCCTATTTCAGTACTTCCAATTTTTTCTAAAATCTTTGAATTAGTTGTGTTTAAACAAATTCAAGCGTATGTTGAAAGTAATAATATTCTGTCTAAAAATCAGTTTGGATTTAGAAAAATAAAAGTACCTCGGATGGGTTAATCAGCTTTGTAATTCAAGCTCTAAATTGCCTCGAAAAGGGTGAATATTCAATGTCAATTTTTTTGGATCTAACTCGCGCTTTTGATAGCGTATCTCATGATATACTAATTAAAAACTCAAAGAAATTTACAATTTCAGTGCTACTAGTGTTACTCTGATTAATTCCTACTTAAGCAATAGAACACAGGCAGTCAGGGTCAACGGAATAATGTCCGACTTTCTTCCAGTTAAAAGAGGCGTTCCACAAGGGTCAATCCTAGGACCTCTTCTATTTCTATTATTTGTCAACGACTTTTCATCTTGCTTTAAAAGGAAGTAATTTGTTTACAGTACGCTGACGATACCACTCTATTTTTAAGTAATATTAGTACTAATTGTTTACTCTCTGATGCTAATGAGGTAGTAAATTTAGCTAATGAATGGTGTAAATCCAATGAATTAAACCTAAACACTGCAAAAACGGTAAAAATGATGATTACAAATAACCAACATGATTTTGTTAATCCAGATTTTGTAAAATTTTTAGGAATACTAATTGACCCCAAACTTCTATTTAATGAACAACTTCGTAAATTATCCAAAACGCTTAGTAACAATATCTTCCTACTCCGTCGATTATCTGATTGTGTGTCATATAATGTATTAAAACTAGTTTACTTAGCCTCTATACAAACTCATTTATACTATTGCAATATAATTTGGGGTAACTCCACTAACGCTAATGGCATTTTTGCCTTACAACGCCGAGCAGTCAGAATTTTAGGCAGTATTGGATATCGTGATGATTGCAAAAATGTGTTTATTAATCTTAAATTATTAACTTTACCGTGTATATTCATACTTAACTGCATATTATATGCTAAAAGTATGTCCGATACACTGACCTTAAATTCTGACGTGCATAATTATTATACACGTAACTGTGACAGGTACAGAATTGATTATTACAGATTAAGTAAAACACACAAAACTTTTGTGTATCAATCATTAAAACTCTATAATAATTTAACAAGAGACGTACGGAACTTACCTTACGACATTTTAAAAAAAAGATTAAAATCATTCCTTTTACGAAAGGCGTTCTACTCAATTACGGAATTTGTTAATTATGATTTAACTTTAATTTAAGATTGTAGTTGTTTCTATTTATGACGCCTGTAAATGTACTCTTATGTTACATGATAACAGAAATAAACCTATTATTATTATTATTACTATTATTATTATTAATATTTTTCAACATATGAGTTCAAAAATGGGTTTTTCATAAACAAATGGATTTGCTTGTATTGGGAGAAATTCACGATTAAAAGACTCTCTAAAGACACCTATTCTGTTTATTTTTTGATTCCCGACCATTTCGGTCTTTTCTCAAAATCACATAATTACAAAATAATTGGAACCGCATTTTTTGATTTATGGCGTCGCAAAGGAGGAACTTCTTTAAATTTTCCTTTCAAGGCTCATTTCCGCCCGAAAAAACGACAGAATTGTGCTGTTTTCTGAGGGCAAGAAAACGAGTTGGATTTGAATGCGCGTCTCAACTTATTACTTATTACTGCTTATTCAAGTTTCAACTAATTGCAGATAATTGATGCGATAAATAATTGAATTGGTTTCTCCGGAAGCATTGTACCCTAGAGAAATAAACAAATTTATGTGTGGCATCTGATTGCATTCCTTCAAGATGCGTTGGCAGATTTGAAACATTGTTTCATACATTGTGCGTCTAATAATTTATCTGTATTTAAACAAATACTTGAGAAGATGCGTAATTTATCATTATGTGCAAAGTAAATGCTTGCTTTACTTGCAGGATAGAATAAGCTTTAGATAAAGTCGATAACTTTCTTTTCAAGGTTTAATTCATCGATACCTCGAAAATAATAAAACAACCAACTCATTGACAGAAATCTTCATTAACAAGTTTTACCACATTCGCTCATTAGAAAAGAATAAATTTATTTGAAATCTGTAGAAAACTTTGTACGTCAGTGTATTTCTGTAAATAAAATAAGCCTGCGATACATATCTAAGTTATGCATTAACATTTTAATAAATTGGAAGAAGAAATAAGTACATAACCTTTTTTATTCCGTAAAGTGAAGATAATTTCTGCATGTTTAAAGGCAAACCACCTTGGTTTTAAACTCTGCAACTAAAAGTAATTACTTTGCATTTGGATACCTACGTTCAATCTGGTGTAAGGGGCATTACTTGTCTAACTTCGAAAACTTTGTATGTGTTAACATGGCTGTAAAAGTGTGGTGTATCTGCGTTAACATCACCATTGTTGTCTCTAATTGTAGGTCCATTATATTTCATAGATGCTTCATCGCAATATCAATATTTTCAATGACTTAAAAAGCATTTCAAATTTTTAACCACAACAACAATAAAGATGAACTTTGACTTACTAATGGTAGTGAACAACACACTAACTTAATAAGTTGAACAATGTGTTCTTACATTACATATTATAGTTCTATTGTTCATAATCTTGGTAACAAAGATGTTTGTTTAATCTTCGTCATATGGAAAAGCATAGGTTCGTAGTATGTTCATTGCGATACTTCCATCAGCGAATGAAAATTTGACAATAACTAAAACAAATTTGGTATTTGTATGGTTACAATAAACTATGAATTTGTATTTTTTAATTGAATCGAACCACTCTGGTATATAGGTATTTACTGTCAGATTACACTTTTAAACAACATTCAAAATATTTGGAGGTTACATTTTGGAAGTTAATTTTACGTTTATATGTCTTTAAAAATGAGTTATACTAGAAATTAAAAATTAAATTGTATCATTTATTCCCGATATTACTACAATTAAGCATCGTTAATAAAGTTTTATGTAATAATTGTTCCCAAACGCAACCTTATGTCAACAGTCACGAGATGGCCGTACCTGTGCTCATTCCCTAACAAGTGCGAAAATATTCTCGCACGGTGTTTTTGAATGTAGCTATTCTGTAATTGAAAAGTAATCCAGAATGTTAGTATTCTAGAATAGGAGTAGAAAAAAGAATTTCCTTTACCTTTCCCATTAGACTTGGTGTAGCAAGCTAATTTGCTTTACTTGCTGAACAAATCTCACAATATGGTACATATGGGATTATATCAGCCCGCATTTTCGGTCAATAGAATTTTTTAAGTGTTTTCCATTGCACTAATTACTTATTAAATTATGGCAGTCGGGAACATATTAGCAATTCTCAATTCTCCAAGCCGGATAATTAGGATTCATTTTTACTTTTTTTTAACATTTTTAAGTACCACTGATATAAAACGTTTTTAGTAATTTGTAGAAAGAAAGATTGAAATATTAGTGCCATAGATAACAATCAGATACGATCTTTTCTTTTTCTCGTCAGTGTTTAATTTTGTACGAGTATTGTGACAATTTAACACTCCACCTAACTAATGACCGGTTGGATTGCGTATATTTATTAACCCTAACAACAAGTGATGGTCAGTTTATAAATAAAATGGGTACGTTTAATATAAGGTCTAAATTTTTCTGTTCCAAAAATTACAGATAGGTATTCTCACATAATTACGTTTTAATTTACTCAATGTTTTAGGTGCGTAAGCGTTCTCGGATATATTCGCTTTCATTGCGGACAACCCTAATCTAAACATAGAAACGTGGCATTGTAAACTAAAAGCTTTTTAAAATCGAGATCTGAAATGGGAGCTCTGACAAGTTGTAAATTTAGGAACACATCTCCGATACCATAACGCTAACTCAAGGAACGTAGATGGTTTCGGATAATTGGTTACAGCTTGAACTTTACTGGCTTTAGTATATAAACCGTCTTGGTCAAAAAGGAATCTTAAATAAGGAAGACTGGACGTACGAATGTTACTTTTTCCTATATTTATAGCTAAATTGGATTTTTTTAAACGTCCATAAAGTATTCTAAGCATTTCAATATGTTCGTATTGCAAATTGATTTTACAATAATTCTACCAGACAGACAATAAACTTGACTTTTATTAATTAAAAATATTGACATAATAATAATAAATTCGTTACTATACAACACGTTAAAATTCTAAATCCTAAAGTTGTTATCCAACGTAATTAAATTGTACATACCGGCCCCTTTGAACACCTTTAGTGTTTCAACACAAAAATAAATAAACAATCAAATATGTAAATACATAACGTAGAAAAACAATATAAATTTCTTGTAACTAGTTAATTGGCAAAACACACACTCTATTTACCGAACGTTTTGTTTCACCATTAGTAGTTTTTATAGTCACAACACGTATTACACCGTCGGTTGCCGGATGTAGTTTAATAATTCTTCCTAGAATCCATTGTTGAGGTGGTATATGATCGTCTACAATAGTCACTAAAATACCAAGTTTAATGTCACTGGTTGTACGCCACTTTGTTCGTTGCAGCAACTGGTTTAAATATTCTTTGCTCCATCTTTTCCAAAAGTGTTGTCGAATTTTTTCTGAATGTTGCTATCTAGAGAGTCTATTTGAAGGAACGTCTGTATCGTTATTTTCTTCTGTTGTAAGTAATGGTTGTCCAATCAAAAAGTGTCCTGGAGTTAGTGCCATTAAATCGTTTGGATCAGAGGTCACTGGGGTTAATGATGGAGAATTTAATATGGCTTCAATTCTGACTAACAAAGTATACAACTCTTCATAAGTCAATAAACTATTTCCCATTACTCGTTTTAGATGGTATTTAACAGATTTAATGTTAATTTCCTAAAGACCAAGGAGAATACGGAGGTAAAAATTTAAATTCAATATTTTCCGCTTTAAATGTTTCTGATAATTTTGTTCTAAGTTCTGGGTTCTTTAAAAATTTTTCTAATTTATTCAAATTGCTTTTGGCACCTACGAAATTTTTACCATTATCAAAATGTAATTGTGATATATGTCCACGTCTAAATATAAATCGTTTTATAGCATTGATAAATGATTCGGTAGACAAATCACCTACTAATTCTAGATGGACAGTTTTTCTAATAAAACAAACAAACACTGCAATGTACGCTTTAATTTGACCTTTACTACGAACTCGACCTTCTTTTATTAAAATGGGTCCTGCATAATCAAACCCTGAATTTACAAAACGTCTATCAATTTGATACGTTCAAGTGGTAAATTGCCCATCTTCTGTTCTACAATTCTAGGTTTAATTCGAAAGCATTTTACGCATTTGTGCAATATTTGTCTTATTGTATTACAACCCACAATTGTCTAATATTTTTCACAAAGTGATGCAAGTGTAGCTTGCAACCCTGCATGTAGTAAGCGTTCGTGTTCCCTAATAATAATTAATTTAGTTACGTAATGACTTGTAATCAATATGATTGGATATTTTTATCATAACCGATTGATGCATGTTTTAAACGCCCTCCAACTCTTATTAAGCCATATTTGTCTATAAACGGATCTAAAGAAACTAATTTCCTATTTTTATCAACTGATAACCATTTATTTAAACATTTTAATTCTAAACTAAATTCTGACTGTTGTACTAATTTAATAATTTTAAACATACTAAGTTGTAGTTCCAATATTGATTAAAAAATGCCATTAATTTTTGGAACTCCTACTTTAGCATTGTTAACAAATCTTAAGCAATACGCTAGCACTTTTTGTAGTTTAGATAATTTTGAAAACCTTTCTTCTTTTTTGACTAGTAATACTTTTCGTTTTTCTGTTACATTAACATCTTTTATATTTATTAAGTTACGTGGTATATTTTCATCTTTTTCGTTAAGCCATGTGGGTCCTTGCCACCAAAAAGTTGATTTAATTAATTCTTGTGGTAATACACCTCTACTTATAAGATCAGATGGATTTTCCTCTGATCGAATCTGATACCAATTGTTAATATCATTAAGTGATTGAATTTCTGCAACACGATTACCCACAAATACATTTAATTCATAAGGTGGTGTTTGCAACCATGCTAAGACTATGCTAGAATCAGAACATAAATTAATCAAACTGATGTTAATATCAATTATTTGTAACACATTATTAAATAATTTTGCAAGCAAAAGTGGCGCGCATAACTCTAACTTAGGAATAGTAACTGTTTTAAGAGGGGCAACTCTTGATTTAGAACATAATAAATTATTACTAATTTTTCCTAAATTATCCTTACTTCTTAAATAAATTACTGCACCGTAACCTAATTGAAACGCGTCATAGAACCCATGAATCTCAATACATGATGTATTTGTAATTAATATAGCATTACGACTAACTTCTAAATTATTTAATAATGACATTTGTGGCAGAATATTTCTCCATTCTGTCTGAATTGTCATTGGTATTTTTCATCCCACGCTAATTTCAACACCCAAAGTTTTTGAACAATAATCTTGTTAAGCATAATTACTGGTCCTATTATTCATAAAGGATCAAAGATTTGTGAAATTGTTAATAAAATAGTTCTTTTAGTTACTAATTTATTTGTTAAAAGCGTCTGAATTACATCGAATTTTAAAACGTCTTTGACACAATTTCATACTAATACTAACGTTTTTAAATTTTTGTCTTTGTCAAAATTTATTTCATTTTGAAGGGATATATTTAAATCTAAGAGTAAATTGTTATTGGATGCAAAAGTTAAAACCTCCCTGTAACAAAATTTGACATATTTCATTTTTAATTCGTATCAAATCCTTTATTGAGTTACTACCTGTTAATAAATCGTTTATATAAAAATCTCGACTTATAATTCTTGCAGCGTCAGGATAATAATTTTAATTTTGATCTGCTAATTCTTTAAGACATCTAGTAGCTATAAAACTTGCTGGTTTAGTTCCGTATGTTAAAGTTAATAATCTAAAGGTTTTAAAGTTTCGTTTAGATTTTCTCTCCATATTATAGTTTGATAGTTGACGTCATTTGCATTAACTCTGATTTGGCGATACATTTTTCAGTGTCACCACTCAACACGTATTTGTAAGTTCGAAATCTTATTAAAATTGAAAACAATTTTTGTTGAATTACTGGACGTAACATTAAATTGTCATTTAAGCTATAGCCATTGGAAGTTTTGCTGAAGCGTCAAACACTTCCCTTAATTTTGTAATTGTGCTTGATTCTCTTATTACTGCATGATGTGGTAAATATCTAAACAATCATGGTCAACACTAGAAGACACCCAGGCCTTCAAAACCCATGTTACCAACAGGCTACAAAACAGCGACTACACAGAGACGGAGACCAACAGCTTAAACAGAGTCATAACAGAGACATTGGAGGAAGCACAACATATGTTTTGCACAAAGTCTAAAAAGAAGGAAAGAATTAGTAAGGCCACAAGAAATCTGATGCGCGAACGAAACGATATGAGAGGTAATGGAAGCCATACCAACACGGAAATAAAAGCAAAGAACAGGGAAATCTCAAAAGCCATCAGACGGGACATCAGAAACTATAGAAGCAGGAAAGTCCAGGAAACAATAGAGAACAACAAAAACATGAAAGTAATGCGAAACAGGTTGACCGAAGGCAAAGTTGAAATAAATAAATTAAAAAATAAACAACAAAAGCATCACCTCGAACCGTGACGAGATCCTCCGCATCATGGAAGACTTCTACCGTGAACTATATAAGAGCCGATCACGGGAACCTCTCAGCAATGATGTATCCACAAGGGAGAGGGGAATAATAAACCAAGGATCCGAAGAAATGCCAGAAATTACCATCACAGAAATCAAAGGAGCACTGTCGAGGATGAAAAATAATAAAGCACCAGGAGAGGACGGAGTGGTTGCGGAGGCAATAAAATCCGGAGGCCTCCTCCTGTTAAAAAAATACAATTACTTTTAACCTTTGCATACAGGAAAGCACCATTCCCGACAAGTGGCACGTGGCAACCACCATATTGCTTCATAAAAGGGGGATAAAGCGGACTTGGAAAATTATCGTCCCATAACTCTCCTTAGTCATATATACAAGCTGTTTACCAGAATCTTAACAACAAGACTCGAAAACAAATTTGAACTCTACCAACCCAGCGAACAAGCCGGATTTCGTTCCGGTTTCGGAACAAACGACCATCTGCAAAGTGTGAAGACCCTCATCAAAAAAACTATAGAGTATAATAGACTCCTGGCCCTTATGTTCATAGATTTCCACAAGGCATTCGACACTATCGAATTGAAAGCTATAATAGAAGCTCTGAAGGAATGCCGAATAGATTATAGATACACACAACTAATCTATAATATTTACAAAAACGCTACCATGAAGATTAGATTGCATGAAGCGAGCAACAATATTAACATCGAAAGAGGAGTGAGACAAGGAGACACCATGTCTCCAAAATTATTTATAACCGTTTTGGAGCATGCTTTCAAGGGATTAGACTGGGAAAACAGGGGTATAAACATAGACGGTCGTAAACTGAGTCACCTTCGTTTTGCGGATGATATTGTCCTAACAACCGACAACCAGAGAGAAGCAAAAAAAAATGCTGAATGAACTAAGAGAGGCGTGTTCCGGCGTTGGACTGAAGATAAACTTCTCGAAGACAAAGATCATGACAAACCTTGTAATGAGCGAGAAAATAAAGATCGATCATACCGACATCGAACTGGTGGAAAAATATATGTATCTAGGTCATGAAATACGAATATCCAGAGATAATCAAACATGCGAATTACAAAGAAGGATCAACCTTGGATGGGCAGCCTATGGTAGACTGAAACATATATTTAAGAGCGACCTTCCCATATGTCAGAAAAGGAAAGTATTTGACCAATGCGTCCTGCCGGTACTCACATATGGAGCAGAGACCCTAACTTTAACAACAACATCCGCCAGAAAGCTGAAGGTGACCCAACGCAAAATGGAGAGATCAATGCTTGGATTGAGTTTACGAGACCATGTTACAAACCAGGATCTTCGCCGAAGAACGGCGGTAACAGACATCATAGAGAGAGTAACGTCATTGAAGTGGAAGTGGGCTGGACACGTGGCAAGAATGGGGATGACAGGTGGACAAAAGGCTCCTGGAATGGAGACCGCGCGCCGATAAACGGAGTAGAGGAAGACCACCAACGCGTTGCACCGATGACCTGAAGAGAGTGGCAAGCAACTGGATCCAGCAAGGACAGGACAGACAAAAGTGGAGGGCCATGAGGGAGGCCTATGTCCAGCAGTGGACGTTGAAGGCTGATTGATGATGATGATGATGTGGTAAATAAACCTTTGCATTGGCTAAACTTTCTTGGTTAATTTCTTCCATTTGGTTAAGTTCTATATATTCATTAAAAAAACTAACACACTGATTTTTTAATTCAATGTTTCTACTAAGTTTTCTTTCTACATTAACAAATCTTTTAATAGCTAAATCCCTCGATTCACCTAAATTAACTACATTATTTATAAATGGAAGCGCAACAACAAATCTACCCTGTGAATCACGAGTAGTATTTTGAAGAAAATGTTTTTCACAAGAATTATTTTGCAATCTTTTCGTTTGATTATTCGTGCAATCTTCCAATTCCCAAAATTTATTCAAATTTATTTCTAGTTTTTCTATCTCTCTAGCTAAATTGCATTGTAATGTTACAGGTTTGTTGGAAATATTTGTAGTGCCACCTAATACCCATCCCAAATGAGTCCTTTGAAATATTGGTTGTTTTATTGAGGTTTGAATTTGTCCTACGCACAAAAATTTCCAAAATAGTTTTGCGCCGACCAATAAATCAATGCTACCTGATTGGTTAAAGAAAGGATCCGCAAGTTGAATATTATTTGGAATATGAATATTCTTAGAATTAAATGTTTGAATGGGAATATTTTCTGTTATTTTTGGTAAAACTAAGCAGAAAAATTGTTAAAACGCGATTTAATAGTTACTTTGGCGATTTGTGTTACAGAGCTAATACTGCCATCAATTCCTGTAATAGAAATATTAATTTTTTTTTGTTTCTAAATTAAGTTTATCGCACATTGTTTTGTTATGAGACAAGATTGGGAACCTACGTCTAATAAAGTTCTATAATCATAGAGTTGACCATTCTTATGTTTAATGTAAACAATTGGTGTCGATAGTAGTACCGAATCCTTATTTTCATTGAAGGAACAATGGGTTATTACTGATGAAGAGTTTGAATTATTTTCGAATGGAACATTACCAATGCATGATTCATTAATTGATGTAGGCATTTTATTTTCTGGTAAATGTAATAAAGTATTGTGTTTTTCTCAGCAAGTTTTACATTTATTTTCAGATTTGCAATTTGAAATCTGGTGATTACTTTTGAAACAAATACTGCAAATATTTAAGTTTTGAATTTGACTAATTCGTTCAGGTACTGTTAGCTTCAAAAATTCAACGCATCGATATAAGTTGTGATTTGATTTGTTACATTGAGCGCAATGGTATTTGTTAGTTACTACGTATGTATGCTTTGATTGATAATTAGGTTTAATGTTATATTATATGCTATATGATCCTAATATTGCAATTCTCTTTTCTAAAAAATATTATTAATTGTTTATATGTAGAAATTTCAGTTGTCAAATTAGACAACCATTCTTTTTTGAATGAAAATCTAATTTTTCCACAATAACGGGTACAATAATTGCATCCCAACTGTCAACAGGTACATTTAAAATCTTTAAAGTTGCTACATTAGATGTCACATTATCTACTAATTGTAATAATGCTTGAATGACGTGACTTACTGACAGTCGGTGCATTTAGAATTGAGATGACATGATTATTTGTAATTAACGGTTTATTTTCATATCGGTTTTGTAAAATTTCCCATGCTGAAATATAATTATCTTCAGAAACAGGTAACGCCACTACTGCACGTAGAGGATCACCTTTTAAACAAGATTTCAAATAATGAAATCGTTTACAATTGTTTAAATTTTAATTTTGATGAATTAAAGAATTGAACGCGTCATAAAATGCCTTCCAATCAGTATAAGCACTTGAAAATTCCGGTAACTTCAACGTCGGAAGTTTCACTTTTTTATTAATTGAATCATTAAAACTTGAATTAGATGTCCTATTTGACTTGACAGATGATGAACAATTTTCAATTTTTGTTTGAATGTCAGTCAAAGTATCTAAATAAAGATTTTCAAACTCGGCTTCATAACCGGCTGCTACTTTTTTAACAAAATGTTCAATCTCAGATTGTACATTAATAAATTCTTTTTTGATCGATTCTAAATATGCTATACGCGTTTTTAATTGATTAATAGAATTGCTCTCATTGAATGAATTAACAAAATTAGTTACCCTAGTAAGACAACCCTTAATACGACCCCTTTTAGTAACAAGATCTGATAATTCAGTCATGTTATTTTTCAATATTGATCTTACAAAGAAGTTGTATACGTTTATCTAATTGTATCTTAAGGACAATTATATATTTTAGCAGAATTTTGAGCCACTGACCTGAATCCCTTGTCGCTGGTATGCGTGGGTGATTGCTATCTGGATTGTTGATAACGGTGGCTCTCTTGTCGTTTATATGCGTGGATGATTGCTGTATGAATTGTTGATTGCGCTGAATCTCTTGTCGCTGATATGCGTGGATGATTGCTTTCTGGATTTTTGATTGCGCTGTTGTATCTCAGCTCGAAGGACCAAAATGTGCATATTTCAAATTGGTTTTACAATAATTCTACCAGACGTACAATAAACTCGACTTTTATTAATTAAAGATATTGACATAATAATAATAAATTCGTTACTATACAACACGTTTAAATTCTAAATCCTAAAGTTACTATCCAACGTAATTAAATTCTACACAATATGTTTTCGAAATGCAGAAGATACTATGTTGAGTTGTTGAGTTGCTGGTGCATTAGCAAGACCAACTGTATATTTAAACAACCTTCTACGAAAAACAATAAACGCAGTTTTTGTCGCACGAAATAAGATGAATCTGAATTTGATGAAATGTTTGTTGTAAATCAAGTCAGAAAACAAGCATCTTTCAATTAATCTAAAATACTCGATAAAAATGGGATACGCATTATTTTTTGTAACGGAGTTCAACTTCCGACTATGAAAACAGACACAATAAGATCCATCCTTCTTTTTTATTAAAACTATAGGAGAACTCCAAGGTGATTTTAAAAACGGAATTATATTTCGTTCTAATATCCCGAGAAAATGTTGCGTTGTTTAATAGGTGCCCAGAAATTTTAGTAGAGTTTTTGATAATATTATGCGAATCAAAATAATTTCATCTCTAAAGACTTCAACAAAAATACCTCAAATACCAAATGTTGTCAGCAAGAAAATCAGTCATAGACCCAAAAGTATAGCAAAAATAAACACATAGAATGTGTTTACAGTTGTCCGTCTGCGGTGGTAAAGAAGTTGCCATATAATTTTTTGTTAGTTGTAAATAGTATTTTTGAAACAACCATATCTCATTTTTACTAATAACCGATTGATTGGCGCCAGTATCACAAAGGGCTTGCATGTGTTCACTGTTCATATAAACTACAATGTAAGGTCTGATATCACCTCGACACGTAACAAAAGCTGTTGTAGTTTGTGGATTAGAATGATAACAAATTTTGACTTTTTGTAATGAAGAAAACCAAAGAGGATGATCAGCATTTAATAAATCTAATGAAGGAAGGTGTCGGTTGAAATGTCATCTCCGCCTAAAACGTTTTTTGGATTACATTTACAAAAGTAAGTACCAGGATTACTACAAACATAGCAAAAAAATAGATTTATATTCTGAACATATACGAAAACTATGACCTTGACTACGACAATTCCAAATGTAGTGGTGACCTACCATTCCGCATAACTTCTCACCTTACTAGTTTAATGTAATAATTTTTAATTGAATGGACTTTCTTGGTAATAAATTCAATTATAGATTTTCCAATGAATGGGGCAGTTTGGTCGGAGTGGTAGTGGAGTGAATTAATTAGAACTAATAAAATTCCATGTAATTTTTTTGTCAACGTTTCGGCCAGGACAAGGCTGGCCTTCATCAAGACACAAAATAATTACAGTACATTTGTATGAGAACAAAGTTACATACCTTTTTTTAAGCATAATATTTTAGTATTCGCCAAAATAAAATCGCTCTGTCAGGTTCTGATAATAAACGTTTTGTTCAATCAGATGGGATAAATACGCTAGCATGGGGCATTGTTCAATACCAAAATAATTGCATGATAATATCTGATCTGTAATTAAATTATTACTATTATCATATTGACATTTATTATGCAACTAAAATTGCGCCGTATCTTAAGTTGCTCTTGCATATTTAATTATAAAAATTCTTTACGCTTAGAAATAAGTTGCATTGTAACCAATATTTTTAAGTTTTATATGTAAAAATAAGTAAAATGCGTTTTATGGACTTCGATTAGTTTGAATTCAATCAATTTTATCTCGATGTGTACTAGCGCGTTTAAAAAATTTGTAGATATTCATAAAACGTGTTCATATTTTATAATAGTATGCTTTTAGGTTTTACCCACAATCACCATATTATAGAGCTATTATTATGCCGTTATGAAAGAGTATTATAACACCTATAAAACACTAGTGTTTTATATTCCATAAAACATTAGTGTTTTGTAAAGAGGACAATAGACGATAAAATATTTGCATGTAAAAATTGACACAAAAATGTATGTAAAATTGATGTAAAATTTAGCGCAATACATGTTTCAATTTATTGAAAGTTCTATATCATAGAGAAAAATAATAATGTTGGTACTGTAGTAAAACCAAAATACACTACATTAGAATTTGTAGAACTGTGTTCAGACGTATTTGTGTTCTGAAAATGGAACAAAGAAATTTTATCAGCAGTTGCTGTTTTGACTTTAACGGCCACAATGTTAATTTTAAAAAAGAAGAAGAAGAAGCAACGCAACAGGAGGTATTGGGTCCGACCATGGGTCGCAAGAAAAGAAAGGCTAAAGGGAATAATGAACTTAGTCAATAATGAGTTATTGCTAGAAGATCCATCTGCATTTGAAAATTATGTACGAATGCCAAATCATCTCTCTTCCTTTAAACTTCTTTCGAAAGTAGATAAATATATAGCAAAGCTAGACACTGTCATGAGAATGTATCCCCAGCAAACATAAGTTAATGATAACTTTACGGTACTTGGCAACAGGGGAAACATTTCGTAATTTGATGTATTCCACACGAGTACATGAGTCAACAATTGCCCAATTTGTACCAATAGTATGTACAAGAATTTATTGTGTTCTTTCAAATGATTACATCAAGGTATTATAGTTTTTTTTGGTAAAGTTTAGTTTATAATCTTGATGCTCTTCTACTTCAGTTTCAAAAATCAACATGAATGGGAAAAAATTTCAGAAGATTTTATACTATGTGGCAAATGCCTAACATTGGGAGCCCTAGATGGTAAACATATTGCTTTTTCACCATCATCAGAAGCTGGTTCCACATTTTATAATTATAAGGGCTTTCACAGCATTATTTTGCTTGCATTGACAGATGCAAAGTATAGATTTATATATATTGATGTTGGTATTAATGGACGTGTATCAGATGGAGGAGTTTTGCTTAAAGTACTTTGTTTCATTCATTGAAAAATAACTCTATCAATATTCCTGCAGACAGACCTTTACCTGGCCTAGAACATCCTATGCCATATGTGATTATCGGCGATGCTGCATTTCCTTTAAAAAAATATTTGCTTAAACCGTATCCATTCCGAGGCTTAACACAACAGCAGGCTATATATAACTATCGTTTAAGCCGTGCACGTAGAGTTGTTGAAAATTCCTTTGGCATTCTTGCGAATAGGTTCAGGATACTCAGAGGAACAATGAATTTGCATGTAGAAAAAGTGCGAAACATTACTTTGACATGCTGTGCCTTACACAATTTTCTACTGTACGAATCTAATGTACACACGAATGTACCTACAGAGGCTCAACTGTTGTAAAATGAGCTACCATTTATACAACTTGAACAGCAAGGTGGTAATCGCCCTTCTGCTACTGCTATGGAAGTTCGTGAAACATTCAAAGACTATTTTAATGGTGTTGGAGCAGTAGAATGGCAGAATAATGCAATTGCATAAAGTCTAATTATAATAGTTTGTAGAAAATTTAATGTACAACAGTATAATACAGTTAATAATTAATTACTCTTGAGCGTCATACACTAAATTCAGTATCTGTCTTTTTACTTGTTTAAGAGTAGGATGAGGTATTTGCCGAAGTTCCATTTCAACATTTCGCAGAACTTCTTTATTGCATCACATGGTGCCGAGGTTACAGTTAATTTTTCTAAAACTGCCGTCGATGCTTTCAGAAATTTATTTTGCATTTCTTCAGCACAATCACCTCTCTTCCTTTTGTTTTATTAACTGGTGCCTATCAATAAACTTACTATTACACCTCTTTAATAAGATATGTATAACTTACTGGTGTAGATGTAGTTGGAACCTCTTCCGCTGACAGCATAGAACTCATGTTCTGTGTTTCTCTTAGTTCCTCGAATGTACCTTCAAACACTACATCCCCCAACTCAATTCCACCATCAACCATAACTTCTGGGGTCGGAGACTTACTATTATTGCATGTCTAAAAAATATTTCATGTTTATTCAAAGTATCTTATTTTTACTTACTACTTAACACTTCAAGTGAAGATACATTTTAATTGACTTAGCTTGTTCCTTATTCTGTAAAATTGTAATAATTCAAAACACCACCAGCTTGGCGTATATATCTCATCCGTTCCTACTCCAGATGTACTGCTTTTTTATTTTATTTAGTTCGGCAATAAATGTTGTCCGAAGACCATTAATTTTTTAAGATGGTGTCAGCGTTTACAGTCATATTATACATTGAGTTTAATTGTTCTGCAATATCATGCAACGCCCTTCTTCTTTAAGTTTGTTTTTGTAATTTACATTACTTACTAAATATAAGCACTCATGTTGCTCATACAATTGAATTAATATTGTAGTATTATCGTTGAGTCCACATTTGAACTTGAAGCAACTAGAATTTATAAACAAGTATATATAAACTGAAATTATTTATAATAACGTATACTAACCTTCCAAACTTCAAAAAAGCAATGAGAGAACCTCCAATTTCATAAAATTGAAGCAAGCAGATAACCTTACCAACTTTTACAGTATCCACAACTCCAAAACACAAATTCCCTTAATATTACTAAAATTGACGACAATAACCTTGAAAAATAGAACACGTTCTATGTTATCAATTTTACGTGTATAAATTGACGTAAAATTTTAATGTCATAATACACGTTGATATTTCCGTGTATTCAATAAATCCATGTAAATTACATGTAAATTATTACCAAATCTATTGTGTTTTGTAATATATAAAATTCAAGAAAAATTTGCAGAAAATTTAGTAATTATTTATTAACATTAATATTAACATTTACGTTAACATCAAAAGTAAACTTATTTGCAATATCAGGATTTACATTTACACAAACCACGTTTGAGGAAGACTGCATCGCGGAGATCTCTTGCATTGTGCTGGATTTTCCTTGAATTTTTCTAGCAATATCGATTTTATTTGACTCGCTTTCTTCTATATACCCCTCAACAACACTAGATGACCTCCACGCTCCGTGCCTCTTAAGAGTGAGAATATCACCACCAGCATTAGCCAACAGAGTCGCCGAAGAACGGCGCATACTATGGCCCGTGTAGGATTTAGCGTCTAGAAGTTTTAAGAAAGAAGCAATCTGTGAGGGGATTCTGGAAATAGTGTTAATTCCCACAGGTTGCACGGTGCATTTTGAATTTATATATAAAAAAAAATCTTCCCTGCGAAATAGTACTTTTAGGACGTAGGCGTATGTATTTCTTGCATATCTCCATAACATTAACAGAGAATCTTTCGTCTAATACAGTGAAACTTCTTGACATATTGGTCTTTGTTTCTGGGATGGACACGTAGATAAAAGATCCTTTATCTTTCACATGTTCAATATTTAAGTTTACCAGTTTATTGCATCGTAAACCTCCACAAACACCCATTATGACAGCAACCTAGAAATATTTAAAAATAATTAAGATACCAATACAAAAGAAAAGAAAATTGGTTGTACCTTCATCATTAAGTACTTTTCAACAGATGCTGTTTTCAAAAATTGTTTGATGTGTCCCTCTCAAGCACTTTTGCCTTCTTTGCCTTGTAGTTTTTGATTGGCTCTTGAGATAAGCAATTAATTTGCCGAATTTTGATATGTCAATATTTCTATGCACATTCAAAGTTGCTCTTAACATTGAATATTTCGTCCACATCGACGAGGAGGCAAACTTGCTTCTTACATTTAAAAAATAAGCCAACAGGACGTCCTCGTTTATGATGTTTGCACCTCTTTTCTCTCTCCATTCATTAAAGGTAGCAAATTCTTTTATGTATGCATCTTTAGATTTGGCCGGCAACAGTTGCAGGGTTACTTCTTCAGCTTCTGCTTTAATTTCTACCGGCAAAGAATCACTTTCTGACATTTTTCAAAACGACGCACACAAACGATTTCTAATTTTTTCACAAATATTGTTTTAATAAACAAGCATCCTAGCAACTAATAATGCAAAGCCGCCCAAAGTTTCACTAAATTTTCTGATATTTGCTATTACATTACAATTTTTAGTTTTATGTGCACATGTGTTTTAAAATGTATTCGTATTTTAATCATAATTGATGTTTGTAATTGTGTTTACGCACTCGCACGCGATTTTTTGTGCTTAGAAATAAGTTGCATTGTAACCAATATTTTTAAGTTTTATATGCTTAAAAGTAAGTAGAATGCGTTTTATGGACTTCGATTACTTTGAATTCAATCAATTTTAGATCGATGTGTACTGGCGTGTATTAAAATATTTGTAGATATTTATAATCCACCCCTCGAGGGGCGGCGAATTATCCAATAATCGCACTCTTATGAACAAGTACTCGAAAAGATGGACACCCAAAAGTCTTGCTATCGGCCCTCTTATTTCATCAGAGCGGCGGCGAAAAGGGTTGAAGCAATTACACCCCGCCGCAAGTACCGAGAGTAATTGAAAATGTACAAAGCACGCATGCAGGTTTTGCTGCTGTTGTCCTCCTGTGTTTAACGTATCCATCGATTTTTTCGGTTCAACACCGCCACCACAAAACCCAATCGACGTAGACGCAGAATCCAAATTTAATGGAACGGAGCGTGATTTTGCACGCTGAATAAAATTTTTTCACAACTTATTTTATCGCTCATAACAGTAAGAACAATCGAAATCACCTCCACGAAGCCTCGAAAGAAACTAACTTTCAAACAACTAGAGAGAGATAAACAGGTTAGAAAAATATGTAATTTCAGGATCCGACTTGTTTAGCTCTCGAGGTCATCTTAATTAAATCCACCCGTTGCGATCTATGCATTTATAATTAGCCAACACCTGCACTTTCCATCATCGAGAGAGATAGTTTGGTTAGAAAAGGACATAATTCCCTGTTTCAACTTGTTTGGTATTCTCTTTATATCTGCTTAATAATCCACTCACACGACGGCGGCGGGAGCCGGCTTCAACGACATGTAATTATAGCCGGCCATTTTGCATATCATTATCAAATATATCACAATTCTAATGAAAATCACCGCCTTAACAGCGCTCCACCCCTCGAAGGGTGGCGAATTATTCAATCATCACACTCTTATGAACAAGTACTCAATAAGATGGCCACCCACAAGATGGCAGAGTCTTGCTATCGGCCATCTTACTTCATCAGGGGGCGACGAAAAGGAGTGAAACAATTATACCCGCCGCAAGTACCGAGAGTAATTGAAAATGTACACTCATGAAATTTAAAACTTGGACACCACAATTTCTGTAAACAAAAGTTTGCACATTGTGAAGCGGGCTTAAGGGTATCATTTACAATTCTAACAGCAGGTAGTCTCAGCAGGGGTTATCTTATAGAAGGACTGTAGAATGAATCATTACACTAAGCACGTTTTAGAAAATAGGTAATTTACGTTGCTTACTTAATTTTTTCTTTAAAGAATATATTTGAAGGTATCGCTAATTAAACACCATAGCTCGATTAATTATCGAATCAAAATTTTGTTTAGGAAATGTTACAAAATAAAATTAGAAATAATTTTGATTTAAAAACGTCTACAAGCAATAACTTTTAAATTAAATCAAAAAACTAAACATGGTTATTTGGGTTGACTGATTATTACTTATTTTAAATAAATCTAACCTACTAATTATTGTAAGTTATTAAAAAAATTAAACTCTCTATTCATAATATTTAGTCCTTACAAAATGTATATTTTATGACGTTTCATTTTTTCTGTAGTTAATATAAAAAGTGAAAATAAAAACTAAGGCAATTCTTATTGTCAACGTATATATTTAGTTTTTGACAAGAATTTATTACATAATTATAATTAAGATACCAAGTTATAGTTTAAAATTAAATGAAAACTTTTTTTTAAATAAAGGTATTACTATATAAATAAATATAAGAAATCAATAATGGGTGTGACCTCCATTATTATTGATACATTCTTGGAGGCGTCTGCTCATTGACGCTATCAAGGTATCAATATAATTAATATTAATCGTTTCCCATGCGGTATCAATGGCTGCAATTAGTGCATTACGGTTTACTGGTATAAAATTTGGCCCTTGTTGTCTTCGGATAACAGCAAGTATTCGAGCCCAAACATTTTCGATAATGTTAAAATCTGGGCTTTTGCTGGCCAGGGTAACAGCTCCAAGTTATTTTCTCGTATCCAATTCTTCCAACTTCCGAAACATAATTCTTCCTTCTACTTCAAGTAATAAATGTTCCAAAGAGGAATACGTGTTTATTGACGATACAGATGCCTTCAAAAAATTATGTAATAAACTGCTTAGTTAACACAATTTTTGGGCAGTCTCAGGTTCCAATAATAAGAGTTTTTGTACAACCCGGAAAACTAAAGACATTATGCAGAAAACATTCTCTGCAACGCGTCTTGCACGGCTAAGTCGATAATTGTAAATTCTTGAAGCTGAACCTTTCTGCCAATGGAAATTTCATCACCTAGAATTAGATACGGTATACGTTTGTTTCTCCCTGGAAGTGCTGTATCTTCAGTAAATGCGATACCCTTATCTTGAATCATTTTATGTAGGTTATTATGCCTAAAACCTCCACCCAATATCCTTCCTTGGTATTCCCAAAAATCGACAAAGAGCAACTGATAATCGACATCTCCCAAAGCAAAAGGTACTATACTAAAAATGATTTATAGTTATAGTGTTTGCTTCTGCTGTTAATAGGAGACAGCAGCATAATGTGTTTCCCATCCATACTGCCGACACAGTTCGGGAAATTCCATAGTTCTCCAATTCTTTTTAATACCGTATTTTATTTTTTTTTCGGCAACTGCAACATAATTGCTATTGTAAGCATAAAATTTAAACTGCCTATTAATACAAAGAAAATGACTAATTCTTAATATCCCGCTGGAACTAAAAATCTCTTAATGTTAATGTAAATTTGTTTTAATATACCAACTACCCTGTAGTATTTTGTTAAAATCTATATTTTTTGATGTTTTTATAAATAAAGCGGAGGAATTCATGAAAACCTAATTAGCGACAATAACTTAACAAAAGAAACGGCTGCTATTTCTCTACTGGTGGTTCATTATTATCTGAAAACAGACCTCCCTCTACAAGTATAGAGCAATCCAACAGAGGAAAGAAACAACAGTTAACAACCCAAAAAAATTCTTTAGCTGTCGAAGCTCTTCGAATATTAAAGGATACACATTCACTGATATGTTGCCTCTCAAACTCAACTGTTTACAAAATAGGTTCTGAATCTATGGACATCATGTAGCAAATAAGATGAAGTTGTACATTCTAACATTACAAAACATAGTTGAGCATAAAATTAATAATGTACTTTTTAGAACTGGTATGGGGCAGTAAATAGTGCTGCTTATTATAATCCACTGAAGGTTTGTAATCCTGGTTATTATCACCGTTCCTCCACTACTAGCCCCCAAACACCTGTTTTCTTTACACCTATTCTTTCTGTTAACGGCCTTGTTTTTTACAATAATGAATTGTTGACCACATTGTAAACAAATATTCAGCTACGTTTTTTTTTAATCTAATCATTACTGCCAGTGAATAACTGTTTAAGTTTGAATTGTTTGTAGGCCCTTATCCTCTAAATAAAAAACTAACTTAAGTAGTTGTGTTTAGATCTTTGAGCACACTGTACATTAATACATAATAATATATATGTACATACTTTTACACAATCTTTCAAGGTGCTGACGATGGCGAGGCAAACTTCAGGCACTATGATGGAGGCTGGTATACTAATCACCAGTTGCTAAAAATCGCAATGTTACGGAAAATCTTCTCTCATTCAATAGGTTTCCCGAAATGTTGTGTTCTGTTTCGCGATTTTGTATCCAATTTTGGTTAACAGAAATTCAAAATCTCCTGATGACGTTCTTATAAAATTTTTTCATTAGCCGGAAGATATTTCTAACAGCAGGGTGCCTAACAATCTTAAGCCTCCTTTTTCAGTTCTCCGTTAATATAATGAAGTGATCCACGAACGACGTTTTCTTTCTTTAGCTTTTCGTGTTGATTCAGTTAATGATTCTGTAGCAAAAAACGCAGCGGCTTCTGCAATCACTATATCTGCTGACATTTTTCCGACAATTAAATACTATCCAAGAATGGACAGAGCGACCTGAGAACACACGCATGTGTAGTTTGAAAATATCATCATGCATGAACTGAGCGCGCTTAGACTGAGACTCAGTCTGGATGCGCCTTTAAACCTGTTCATCAAAAAGAAGTGGTTTCGTGATTGAGTTCGTAGTCTTGTTGTACAGCTGTTTTTATTCACTGCAACGAAAGACATCATTCTTTATCGCAGGATGTGAAATAAGTTGTTGTATTTAGGTAATCATTCACATCGACAAATGTATAGACCGGTTTATAATTACTTTCTCACCACCTGCTCCAGTAACACAGTATATTTGTGCCGTGCTAAGCAAAAAAACCGTATCCCCATTTTCAGGTGTAAGCATTCACAGACAAATATTTTAGGCCACTCTAAAATGACTAATGAAAAACAAATCTTGATCAACTCATGTTCTTTCTTTCTATGACACCAAAACAAACTAGAAATCAACAAACAGTTCCAATCCGTTTTACAAAAAAAATGTTGCTTAGCACGGCAGATTTGGAAAATTGAAAAAAACTTAGAATTTATGTCTTGGTAAGAACGCTTCTTCCTGAAACTTTCATCTGACTAATAATTAGTAGTTTCTACGACATTCAATGATGCCCTTTTTAACCCCCCCCCCTTTTAAAAGGGGGTTGTATAATTTTTAATAACATATTCAAATGTGAACCTTTTAATGGTATATTTAAAAGTGAACTGTTACATATTTTGTCAGTACGGCTTGAGTTTGATTTTGAAATATTGCCGGTGGGAAAATTTTCGTTTGAAAATCATTCATTCCGTTTTGTACATAGAAACCTATACATAATCACACACGTTTTTACAATTAAAGTTTTAAAATTAATTACATACATAACAGTTGGCGACGAGGATTTACGAATCTACAAAATACGTACGTACTGATAACATTTTATAAACATTCTACAAACGAAAATGTAAGTGATAATACAAGTGCTTCGATTGTATATCAAACTCAATAGACATTTACGGTTGAAATTTTCGACGCTACAAAAACTCGTTGGACAAGATGGTGAAAAGGTTAAAAGGTGCATTTCAAATTTTTCAAATTGAAATTGTCATATTTGTTGCACTACATGGGAGCTGAAGCGTATGATACGTTATGTGACAAATATGCACCTGATGCTCCAGAAAAAGGAACATATGAAGAAGTTATCAGCGTCATGGACAGTTTTTATAATCCTGCACCACCAAAATATTCCGGTATCAAAGTAGAAAGCAAGAAGAGGGTGAGTCTATTCAAAAATTTTTATTATCTTTACAAAGGGTGTCTCTCAAATGCAAGTTTGATGATTTCCTAAAAAGGCGTTGATTGAAATATTGGTAAAGATAGTCAACCTTACGGGATTATGCGACCCCGAAATTTGTTCTAAACATCAGAGGTCGGTAGTATCGCTTTGTGCTAAGAAAATACGTCAATTGTATTGTAGAATTTACAGAACAGTATTGCCGATAAATGTGAAATAGAAAACTGTAATTTTGCTGATAGTTTATGCTAAGGCACGACATTGTTGCCAATGCATCATGCCGTTGATTGAAATATTGGTGCATTGAGTCAATGTTGACAAACAAACAAAAACATGCGTTCTACAATATACAAGAATTTATTGATTTTTGTCGACGTACTAATTAAATGTGTGTCCTTTGTTATATATTTTTTTTTCTATTGTCTGTTAATTGTTCAATGTAATAATATTTATTTGTATCTTTCTTACGTAAGGTTATAACAATGGTTATACCATCATGACAAACACATATATGTACAAAGATTGTATACATACACATGTGAATAAAGTTTATTATTATGAAAAAAACCTGCAGATTTAAAAGTATTAATTTCGTAAAGAAATCGTTGAAAAACGTTCTCCCAAAAAAACAATTTCTTTAAATACTTTTGAAAATTCCATACTCATATATTTATTACATTAACATCGTTTATCCGTTGAAAATGTTTTAAAATCTATTAGGCTTACGCAAGTAAATTTCTAAATTTTGGTCATTGAAATTAAAAATTTTTAACATAGAAACGCTATCCCTTTTTATGTTGGAACGAATGTTGAATTTTCTTATATTACAATCTAACGTACTCAACTGTTTGCATCTAAACAATATTATAACAAGCCTACTCATTTACTAAAGGTGTTGCTAAAAGTATGCAATTGTAGAATTTCTGACTAAGCCGATAAGGAATGTGACTCATAAACGATAATCCGGAAGACTCCTCGTAATACATTTGTTTCAATATCAACTTTAGGTGTACTTATATTTTAAGATATGATAAACGCATTAAAGAAGCATCTATGCAAAGCTTAATGATTATCTGTTTATTTGTTACAATGAAAATATTACAATCAAGATTGGTTTTTAAGTATGTATTTCCTGAGCTTTACTAATAACAATGGTAATAACATTTACAAAATACTATCAAAAGAACACAAAATAATCGAAAGTAATTTTGATTTTTAAAACATTTCGGTAGTTATTATTTACATGTAAGATCGGATTGCTGGTTTAAAAACTTATCCATTAAAATGAGTAATACTATTGCGTGTCATCACTGTGTATATCACGGTTGCAATAATTCGAGAAAAAAATTGCCCGACGATCAGCTTTTATCGGTTTCCTACTAATTGTCTAAATAGATGCAAAATTGGGTGATGAAGTGTGGTAATTCAAAGCTAGTACTACTAGATGATCTTAATTTATTACGAAATAAATTAATCTGTGAGAAGCATTTTGAATCTAGTAGTTTTCGAGATCCTTCCGCTGCGAAGAAGAAACTTAATATTACTGCAGTTCCTAAGAAGTTTGTTTCGGGTAAGTAATAATTTTTGTTCAGCAATGACAATTTGCTAATACTTATTGGTAGCGGTCTGGTAGGTACCCAG
Organism: Abscondita cerata; assembly: GCA_030710515.1. Taxonomy (NCBI): domain Eukaryota; kingdom Metazoa; phylum Arthropoda; class Insecta; order Coleoptera; family Lampyridae; genus Abscondita; species Abscondita cerata. The sequence continues at coordinate 211,014 of JALBCR010003354.1, forward strand.
TGGTGAGAAAGTATCTTAACGTTCTCAAAACTCAATTTTTTACATAACACTTTTAACCACTTTCATGTCTTCAATCTTCTCACCACTACTGGTATCGCAAAGTACAAATTACAAAATCAATTTCAAGAAATACTTTCATTTTTATTAAAAATTTTGCCAATACATAAATAAAGTTCTTTTAAAAACCCAAATTTCAAAAGAAATACAATTATTTGCTTTGATTGCAGATGAACCTAAACAGGATACATCAGAAGTCTTTGCGATTAGAAAGAAATCCTACTCAGAAATCACCAGAAGTTCTGACAGTTTATAAATCTGATAATGTGCGAACTTATGAAAATATATTTTCTAGCGGAAAGTATTTGCAACGTAATTACAACTATTTTCTGTCAGCCAATAAGAAAAAATTGAGAACAACGCCGATTCAGTTAGTGATGCCTCCTTTGTGAATGTTCTTCAAAGTGCAACAATCAGTGCAAGTATAAGTTCTGATAAACTTATACAGACAACCGTTTCTTTTAAAATTAAAAAGTTTAAAAATAAATTGAATAGTCAAAAGTGTGAAATATTTAGATTGAAGCGCAAACTTCAAAACAGCACAATTTCGGGTCTTTTAAAAACAAAAACCGGCTTTGAAGACATTTATTAATATGCAATGTTTTCATCGAACACGAACTCCATGGAAGGATTCAGAAAAACAACTGGCATTATCATTGTATTATAAATCGCCTACCGCTTACAAATTTATGTTGAACCATTTAGGATTTGTTTTGCCAGCAATTTCAACAATCAAGTCGTGGTTGAAAATTGTTAATTTAAGATCAGGGACAAATAATGTTCTTATACAAAAATTAAAAAAAAAAGTTGAAGGAATGACAGACAAAGAAAAGCAGTGCGTGGTAATGTGTGACGAAATTACTTTAAAACGAAATTTAAATTATAACCAATATTGGGACTACGTCGAAGGATATCAAGATTTAGGGAATTAGGACGTAAACCGTTTTTAAGTAACCATGGATTGGTTTTTTATTTGAGAGGAATATTGTATAATTGGAAAATTCCATTTTGTTATTTTCTCAGTAGTGGTTCAGTTAAAAGCGAAATATTATGTACTCTTATAAAGCAAGTGATGCATAAGTTGTTTCAAATTGGATTGAAACCTCGAGCGTTAGTTTGCGACCAAGGATCTAATAACAGAAGTGCTCTATCTTGTCTAGGCGCCACAAAAGAAAATCAACAATTCAAATCGACAATAACAAAATATATGTAGCGTATGATCCTCCTCATTTACTAAAAAGCTTTAGGAACAATGTCATGAACAGCAAACTGGAAATAGTCGTCAACAATAAAAAATTCAGTGGACCGATTTTGTCAACACTTTTATATTGATCAGTGTAGCAGTGTAGCAAGATCCATGTTAAAAATTACGGACAAACATATTAACCCATCAAATTTTCAAAGATGCGTGTTAAATACGCCGCTCAGGTATTTAGCAATTCTGTATCTGCAGCAATTAGCAGTGCTGTGATGACGGGTCAATTAACAAGTAATACGGCGTTAGATACTGCATCTTTTTTAAAACAATTAACAACATTTTTGACTGTTTAAATAGTTTTTCAGTAAATGATCCGAATCCCTACAAGCGTGGTCTTTCAGTTTTTAAAGACATGCCATGCGAAACGTTGAAACGTTCTGTACAATACTTCAATTCCATCAAGTTTTATGAGAACGGTGTAGAAAGAAAAAATATATACTGTATCGCAGGTTTCCAATGGACTATAAATTCAATTTTAAGTCTGTGGGAGGACTTAAAGGGAGAAGGAACTTTGTACTTTTTAACGTCACGAATAAATCAAGATCCTCTAGAAAATGCTTTTCAATGATTCGTGCTAGAGGAGGTTATAATGCCCAACCGTCTGCCCGCGAATTTAGGCTTGCATTACAACATAACATGCACATTCGCTTGCAAATACCAATAGAACAAGGGAATTGTGAAAAGATAACGACGAGATACTATATGGTATAGATGAACAATTTAACACTAACTATGAGGAAGAGGATAACAAAATTGGGACAAATGAAAGTGTAGAAAATAATGAAACAAAGAGATCGTCTAGAACCTGTCTGGAGAACAAAATCAATGAAGACAATGTCGTAATTAATAGTTCTTTAGAATCTTGTTCAGTGTCGTATGTTGCGGGTTATTTAAGTCACTACATATATAAAAAGTACATTGTAATACGTGTAAGGAAATGCTAACAGTTAACGACTCAAGTGTTTTCAATGTGAACGAATCATTAATTCTATATAAAGATTACAGCAAATCTGATGGAATTAAATACTTACACAGACCATCACCCGAATTCTCAAAATTTGTGTTTTTTTATTGAAACTTTTTACTGAAGAATTTCATCTTTTAAAACAGATTATGGTTTATTGGAAAAATTAAACTCCGTATAAAAATGTCTCAACAGCAGTGTGAATTCATGGTTCAGAGAATGCGACACTCATAAACTGTTAATTATCGATCAGTTGGTTAAAATAAAACTATATCGAACCTTAAAGTGGGAGGCTAATAAACATATTTCTAATAGCTATAATTACAGTGATGTCACAAAACCACACCGTAAAATAAGAATATTATCTGCATAAATAAGTGTAAATGTTTGGATATGTTTTATGTATAGCATTGTATTAGGTACGTTATTATTTATGTGTAAATTGTTTGTAAATTATTACTATTATTTTAGATCAGTTGGAATTGTAATTTTGAAACAATGTTTATAATTAATGAGCTATTTTTACTTTAATTAAACTATTTTAATTCGAAACCATGATATTTTGATACAGTTTCAAAGAGTAAAATCCTAACTTTTATCTCTACTAACAGATAACAAAGTGTCACTTTTCGTAAATTATTTTTCCCTCGGGAAAAAAGTGAGTACTATTTTTAACACCAAATTTCCCTCAATAATTTTCTAATTCTATTGTAATATGATTTTTCAATATTAAATCGTCATTTATTTCGTCACAGAAAAGAATAGTGTATTATACACGTATTATCCGCACCGCGTCGGGAGACAACACACCTCAAGCTAAAATCTAGTACTTTTATTTTTAGAAGTAATAGGAATAGGTTTTATTACCAAGTGAATTTAAATTTGAAGGTCTAGTGGAACCCACTTTCCCTAAAAAACACGGTAACTTGTTGCCTTTTGAATTGAAAAATTTGAAAACCAATTTTTATTTAAAATCCTTTTCAACTGAACACGTAAAAACAAGTAGATACAAAAACCAATAATTTTGCGTTTCTGAACTCTAGTGGTATTTCTCCCAGTATGTTCTACTTTATTCCTAACGAAGTTATTAAATGACAAACAAATGTCAACATTATTATTTGCAAGTTAAAAAATAAAGTGCAAGCATAATTTGTAAAATAATTGTTTCTTATTTATCTAACACCGACCAAACCAAACTGTTTTAACAAATAACGCTTCGCATGTATTTTAGTAAATTATTAAAAAAACATTGTCATTAAAATCCAAGATATGTATCATCAATGGTATTATTCATAAATGAAAAATTCGTCACTTTTAATTACTAGTTAATACGTTTACTAAATATTTGAAAACGTTGCAACATTGTATTGACAAAAGTAAATTTTACGGATTGTATGTTGCGCCATTTTACAACGGTGGAATAAATTGAACTATTCTATTTCAAGAATCGTACACATTATAACTTAGCGCTTCAGTACAGGTGAAAAAGTAAACAAAAACGCAACCCAACATGCATATGTGAATTGCATCCGTGATACAAGCAAATACAAGCGGTTGACTATCTTTACGAATATTTCAATCAACGAAAAAGGTCAATTTGCAATCAGTTTGTTTTTGTGTTAAAATCAAAAAGAATGCAAGCAAGGTTGTTAGAAACACGAAATCTGGACTTAGACAGGGCGGTGGAAATAGCCAACAGCATTGAAGTCTCCGAGAAAGACAGTAAACAATTTATTCATATCAGTAATACTAACACTATCATGCATACTAACACTCACAGCAATCGTACTAACAACATCCATACATTACAAAGTACAAACAAAAACTGCCCAAATCGTAAACCTATTTACACATAGACAAACATCCCTTACCAACGACAGATAATCTATTAACTCAAATGTCGGGCGGTACTAAATTTTTAAAAATTTATATAAGACGGGCGTATTTGCATTTAGAGGTCAAAGACGAAATGAAACATTTGGTGACCTTAAACACGTATAAAGGTTTATATCGTTCAAATCAAATGATGTTCAGATTTTCCAGCGCACCAATTTTGAAAGATGAGATTAAATATTGCGGTTTCAAAATTACTAAATAATTTTCTAAACAATGAAGTCAGTTTTAAGTGGACTAAAGAATGTCAAAACGCTTTTAATGCAGCCAAAAAAGTAATCGATTCGGAAAATTCGATTTCGAATTGATTTTGGCTACGGACGCATCACCGTACGGTGTTGGTGCAGTCCTTTCCCACATTTTCCAGATGCTTCTCAAACTTTAGCTTTTACGCAACAAAAATACAAATACAAATACAAAGACAAATTTTACAAATATTTATGTGCAAACCGATTCACTTTGATTACCGATCATAAACCTCTTTTACAAATTTTTGAACCAATTAAAAGTTTGCCTACACTAAGCGCTACTAGAATGCAACATTATGCAAGGATTCAATTGCGACAAAAATACGGTTACGCATTACAATGCGCATGCATTATCAAGACTACCTATTAAATTTGAACAATTGTCTAAATATGACGAACCAGATATTTTTGAGCTCAATTTAATCGAAATATTACCGATAAATGTACACAATTTAGCTTTTCATACAAAAATAAATCCAACATCAAAAATTAAAAGTACTAGACAAAAATTTAACATTTAATATTAATCAAAATAAATTTACACTACAATCAGGAGTAGGTAATAATGAGGGGTATTCATTCCTGCTAAACTTAGAAGCAGAATTTTAGACAAATTGCATACTGCATATTTTGGCGTTGTTAAAATGAAATGTTTAGCGAGTAGTTATTGTTAGTGGCCAAATATTGATAACGATATAGAAAATCTATCAAAAAACTGTTACGAATGCAACAAATTTCAAAACAATGCGGTTCTTATTGAAACTCATGTTTGAGAAACTCCGAAATGTTGTTTTGACAGAGTTCATATAGATAGATTATACTGGTCCATATAATGGCGGTTATTATTTTATTTTAGTAGACGCATTTTGCAAATGGCCAGAAATCATATTTACCAAAAATATGACAACCATTACTACCATTGAAATTTGTAGAAGAATATTTAGCACTTTCGGGATACCAAAAGTTTTAGTTAGCGATAACACTACGTAATTTACTTCTCATGAATTTCAAAAATGTTTACGTAATAATAGAATTGTACATAAATTTACGGATCCATATTATCCCGCAACAACCGGTCAATGTAAAAGATATTTTTAAAAAATCCTTACTATCAATGCGTTCGGAAGATAGTAGTGAATTAGAATTATGCAAATTAATTTTACAATATAAAAATATGCCACAATATAGTACAAACGTGAGTCCTTCTAAATTAATGTTTAGGAGAGAGATTAGATCTCGCATCGATTTGATTAATCCAAGTATACCTAAAACTCAAAACAAAATGATTTCAAATGCTCATCACATTCCATTAGGTACTAGAGTTGCTGATAGAGACTATTTAAATGAAAAATGACAATTTGGAATAATAACTTCAAAATTGGGGTTACTACATTACAATATTAAATTAGATAATGGGTAAATTTGAAAAAGACATATTAATCAGTTACGAATTTACGAATTATAAGACGAAACACTCCTAAAGGTAATGTTACTGAGCGTCACTAGGAAAATAAAAACGCAATAGCAAAACAATCCGATACTAACAACGAGCACGTACCTACATCGACCATCACCAATGACTAATTAAGATCTCCAGTCACAGCAAAACCATTATCAAGAAACAAAATCTCAAAATAATAAATCTAAAAATATACCTACATTAAGAAGTCTACGAGAATTCGTAAACCAGTTGTAGAACTGAATTTGTTGTTTAGTTTTAGTATGAATTTTTATATGCTGTAAATTGTATTTAATTTGTTACATTAGAAACTAAGTATTTCTACATACTCTTAAATATTGTAGATACGAGGATATATTGAAAATTCTTAGCCTACTATAGAACCAAACAAAATTTCAATGTCAAAATATTTTATTACTCAACATATTCTCCTCTTAATTGGATACATTTATTACAGCAAACCTGCAACGTCTCTAGACCTTTCAAAAAATTTTTCTTCTTGCTCTGCAAACCAGACCTCCACAGCTTCTATTACCTCCTTGTTGGAAGAAAATGTACGACCTTTTTAAACTTTTTTCAGTTGAGGAAAGAGGTGATAGTCGGACGGAGCCAAATCGGGTGAATAAGGGGGTGTTCTAGTAATTCAAACTCTAAATCACGAATTTTTGCATGGCAACATGAGATTTGTGTGCAGGGGCGTTGTCCTGCAAAACAAAATACCTTTGGATAGCTTTCCGCGTCTTTTCTCTTTAATATTTTCCCGTAGAGTGGTCAGTAATGTCGAATAGTAATTTCCAGTTATTGTTCTACCCTTATCCAAAAATCAATCATGATTACTCCATGGCAATCCCAAAAACTGAAGCAAGAACTTTTCCAGCAGATTTTGGACACGAAACTTCTTAGGTCTTGGAGAACCAGAGTGTCGCCATTCCATCGATTGTTGCTTTGTTTCTGGATCGTAGAAATGTACCCAAGTCTCATCCATAGTAACAATTCGGTTTAAGAAGTCTACATCGTTTTCAAATCGAGCACAGATCGAACGCGATGCTTCTACCCTTGCACGCTTTTGGTCAACATTCAAACATTTGGGGATCCATTTTGCAGCAATTTTTCTCATGTCCAAATTGACGTGAACCATATGATGAACGCGTTCGTATGAAATATTCAGTGCTTCAGATATCCGTTTTAGCCCAATTCGACGGTCTGATAAAATCATGTCATGAACTGCATCGATATTTTCGGGGACTGACACAGAAACTGGCCTTCCCGATCGGTCATCATCTTCAATGGAAAATTTACCTCTTTTGAAGCTTGCATTCCAATTTTGACGGTCGCATACGAAGGACATTGATCACCAAGGGTATTAAGCATATCTTCGTAAATCTGCTTACCTCTTAACCCTTTTAAATACAGGTACTTGATGATGGCTCGATACTCCAATTTTTCGATTTTCACAATTTCGGTGGACATCTTTTTCATTTAATTTATTGCGTGACTCTGGTTTACTTTTTTGACGTCAAACTTTACACTGACACTTCTAATAAGTTATTGTTCGTTGCTATGGTAACGCAATATTTTGTTTATGCAAGGAACTGGTCTAGGCTAACTAGATATCAATACATCCTCGTAGATACGGTTCTTTATTTCAAGAAAATCTTACAATGTTATTTTTTTTATTCAATTTTGCATAGTTTAAATTTGTTTACATTCTCAAACAGAATTCAATTTTGTGGAAAGAGAGGAAATGTTACATATTTTTTCAGTACGCTTGCGTTTGGATTTTGAAACATTGCCGGTGGGGAAATTTCCGTTTTGAAAATCATTCATTCCGTTCTGTACATAGAAACCCTATACATAATTACACACGTTTTACAATTCAAGTTTTATTACTTAGAATAACTTTAGAATAGAATAACTTTATTTTCCATCGACAAAATACATTGTATTGGATACGTCAAGTAAAAAAATATAAAAATTAAGTATTTAAATTACAAACATTTACAACAAAAAAAATTCATCAATATTATAAAAGCAGCCATTTACTAGAAATTTGAATAGGTTATACATTTAAATATCGGAAAAGTATCAGACTTTTAATGTAAACAGGCAAGTGATTAAACATTTTCTCCCTATACTTGTGGGTGACTTTTCAGATATATGCAACCTGTTTGATGGTAATCTATACAGATCAATATTTCTTAAGTTGTGGTGGTGGATGTTTTTGTTCTTAACGAACACTGTCTTGTGAAGATAAACAAATTTGCATAACTCAAAAATATATAAACTGATGACTGTTAAAATATTATTTTTTTAAAAACTCTTTACATGAGTACGAGTACGGCAGACTACAAATTAAGCGCATTATTTTTTTGACATTTCAAAACATTTTGAACCATTGTAGATGAACCCCAAAATCCTATTGCATATCTAATATGTGGTACCACTATAGAGTGGTATACTATGATAAGTTGTTCAAAAGTTAACACGGTTCTTAGATTTCTAAAAAGGAATGTTAATGAGTTTAACTTTTAATCAGCTTAGAGCAGTGTTCTTTCCAATTGAGGGTTTCATCAATATTTAGGCCTAAAAAATTTATACAAGTTTTTCTTATGATGTTATTATTGTTAATTTGAAGATTTATTTCCAGGTTTCTTTTGTTTTGAATTGTGTGAAATCTCATATACCCTGTTTTCTCGACATTTAGAAAAAGAGAGTTGTTATTAAACCATGAGTTTAATGCATTAAGATTGTCATTGCATTGATTTCTTAAAGTATCATCTTCTTCATTTGATATTAACAATGAAGTATCGTCCGCATAAAGAATGCACGAAACATTTTCTGATAGAACGTTATGAATTTCATTAACATAGAAGAGAAACAAAATAGGACCCAACACTGACCCTGCGGTACCCCTTATTAACTTTTATAGTACGTGATTTAATAAATAAATTTGATTTGTCGGACTGGTAATTCACCGTTACAAATTGGTTTCGATTTTTTAGATATGCTTCTAACCATTTTAAAGCAACGCCTCTGATGCCGTATTGTTCAAGTTTGTTTAACAAATTATTATGCTCTACGCAGTCAAAGGCTTTTAAGGTCGCAAAAACTCCAACAGGAGAAATTGTATTAATTTATCATAAAAATAAATTAATGCATCAGTTGTTGATTTTTGGTTGAAAACCGAACTGATTAGTTGACAGAACATTAAATTTATGTATAAACGGTTGTAGTCTGCTTAAAAAACAATATTGAGGTCATCGTGATTGGTCTATAGTTGGAAATCTCATGCATGTTGTTCTTTTGTGAATTGGTATAATATTACTTAATGTTAACAATTTTGGAAATGTTCCTTCTTGGAATGATAGGTTTATTATATATAGCAGCGGATCAATTAAAACTTGAAAAACTTGTTTGATTAAAAACGCTGGCACATCATCAGGACCGCGGGAATTTTATTTTTAACCTTAAATTTTACTATATTTATAAGTTCATTTTGTCCATAGGAATTAAGGCGATTGAATTATTTACTGTATAACTTTTTACGTTGTTAGAAAAGTGTATTCATTGTTAACGTCATAAACTTTTGTAACTGAAGGTGCAATGTTACAGAAATAGTTGTTAAAGCATTCAGCAACCTCATAACCATCTTCATACTTTCTACCGTTAAAGATTAATGTTATGTTTTCTTTGATGTTACACTTCCTGTTGGTGATAGAATTTACGGTAGACCACATGGATTTTGACATGTTTTCGGAATTGGTAATCAATTTTTGGGTAATATTCTTGCTTAATAGTTTTAAGTAGTTTAAAGTGATTACTTTTGCTATATTATATAAAGTAGAAAATTGAGGAAAGTTATTTTTTAGGATATATAAATCTTTTAGATTTTTACTAGAATTAATGGTTTTATGGTTTTATCCATTTTTTAGTCTGTGTTCTGTGATTTACTAGTTTTAAAGGAAAATATAACTCAAACAGATCTAAAATTTTGAATAAAATTTGCTAAATGCAACATCCACGTCTGTGATGTTATATACACTATTCCAATGTGTAGATCTTAAGTTTTCACGAAACCTATCAATAGCATCGCGTTGAAATGATCTTTTAAGTTCCGAAGCGATCGTTGGTTCTACGAAATTAGAATTACTTTGAAGAAAAATTGTCCTATGGTCTGAAACGCAGTTGTCTACAACGATATATTTGCACAATTCAGTATCTGACAAATAAATATGATCTAATATACTGTCATTTCGGGTAGGTTTTGTTATAAGATTTTTAAATTAAACGTACTTAATAGGTTGGTTAATTGTATGTACTCTTGAGAGTTTTTATTGGATCTACATTAAAGTCTCCCCGATAATAATTTTGAGCTGAGGTTTGTATACAGATAACAGTATTTTGTTAAAAACATTAAGAAATGTCAAAATCGCCCACAGTGTCAGGAGATCTGTAGCAACATAAAATTAAAATACATTGTTTAGGAGTCTGATACCAATTAATTACATACATAACATGAACCTTACTCTATGGCCGATTTTATTGATAACTAGTAACCAAACTTATTTGAAAATGGGCCTAATCTAGACAAACCTGAAATTAAAGACATGAGGTCACCGCTCCAGGTCAGAGGTCAAAAGGTCAGGTCAACTTGTGACCCGGCCTAAGATTAGCGCATGGACCTCCTAAACAATTTGACATAACGATCTCCGAAATCGGTTCAGCCGTTTCGGAGGAGAATACGAACATACAGACAGACAGACAGACAGACGAACCGGGCCACGATTTTATGTGTGTAAACTAGTTTACCAGACAAATAAATACCTAAAAGTAAAGTTGTTATGTTCGAGTTATTTCTATCTTGGGAGCAAAACTATTAAAAACACAAAATAAGTTAACAATAAACTAAACTAATTAAATTTGATGACATTTGAATTCAAATGTCGAATATCAACTAACTGTTTAATTTTATCCTACAATTATCAGTTTTCTTCCTAATGTGCTGAAGTTATTATAGGTTGCTCAAAACATGCGTTAGAAACATTTGTTTGTTATAGTACTTTATAATAACGTTTAGTGTTTTAGACATTTATAAAATTAACTGGAAGAATTTATCCATTCATAATATCCCTATTTTAATTTGCCAAAATTTACTTTTCTAAACTTATTATAACCAAATCTAACTAACGTGGATATAAGACAATTAATAAATTTCTTCCAATAAAAATATACACGTTTAAACAAATTAACTTAATTTTGGAAAATGTTTAGCATTATGTTTTTATTAGGTAATACTCATAAGTTCAATTAGTAGTATAAAAATTGCTTTGAAACTATTTTTTATTTCAAAAATATTGTGTTATTGATTGTTCAAATATCAACTTACACACATGGGAACACAACTCTTTCAGTTTAAATTAGAACCATAAAAACTTAAATTTATTTTTTTTTATTTGCAGTTGAAACTGACAAAAAATTGGATTAATATGGATTAACAAATAAACTTAAGCGGCCCAAATGGTATTTTCCCAGCAAAAGTAACCACTGGTATTTATTTGATAAATAGTGATAAATAAAAACAGCACAAAATAAAATGAAAAAATATTGTATTGAGAAATTGTTTGTAACGCTTTTCTTAAGAACCACACTTATATTTATGATTTATTAGATTAGAATCGGTTATTTTACTTTTCTTATATAAAAATTACGTCAAACTCAAAACAAAATAAAGTAGTTTTACGATGAGGTTATTTTATTTTTTAATTTTTGACCGATGGTACTTCTTTAGTAAAAGTTACAAAATATTTGTTATTGTATTTCTAAACCCAAAATTCTCATTTTGGTAGTGCTATACATAGAAATAAATCTAAAAAATTAATATTTACAAGTCAAATTTTAATGAAATTAGTTATATAGTTTTAGGGTCGAATTCAGAGAGAGTCCTAATTTTCCATTCACACTCATACCGTCCTTGTTTAACTCGACCCTAACTGAACAGATACAAATAAATTACAGTGAGTAACTAAATGATCTTTTCATAGTCAGTGAAATGTAAAGGGATTTTAGTCAGATTTGGTCCACCCCAAAATTATCTCCAAAATAGTTTAGTTGTTGCATATGTTTTGTAGAAGTTAGGTATATAGGTACAAAAGCGATATCTGTCTATATGCCGTTAAAGTGAGAAAACATCCCCGAATGGGGAGGTTAAATAGTAGCTTAGAAATGTAAAAAGATTGTACAGTTGGCATTTAGCATTTGAATAAATGAAAGGTATAGAATTTTTGCGATTTTGTTACACACACCTCAATAAGCTATCCAATGCCATCCAGAAGTTTATATTAGTATTTACAACCTCATCAATTATTATTTGATTTATTTGTTATTAATTGTCGTAAGTAGTGGCAGTTTTCGTCTTTATTTAGTGTGGAATATAATAATAGTTGTGACGGTAATTTTTCCTTTACTCCATTCCTTTCGGCGACGCTAGAGGCAATGTCTAAATTTTGTTCTCTTTGTGGGTGATTTTGATCTGGTAGTTAGGCAATTTAAGAAACATTCTAGCGTTTCGGTGACATAATCATTTGATTTGGATCTAGGGAAATCGAACTTTTCTAGGTTTGTTGCTGTTTGATCGTGTCGCAAGTGCAACGTATCTTTTTAATTAATATTATCGGAGGATTTATTAACATCTACGTTGCGAGTAATATTTTGTGTTTTTAACCATTGTGAACTTTGGTTTTTATCATTCTCTTAGACATGTTTTGACGTTTTCAAATTTTCACCGGGTAATATATGACTGGAATGAATAACCAAGAAAAAAAATTAAAAAAAGTAAAAAATGGAAAAGCAGAAGGGACGGATACTCTTCATCGTAATCATCTATAAGCCAGATACGCAAAAATTATGCAAATTATTAATTTATTTAAAACGCGATTGTATCTGTATTCTGATGTGAATTTACCAACATAATTTTGCGCTTTATAAGTGATCAAAATGATATAAAAGATCTTTCAAAAATTAGAATCACATGCTTGCGCCTTTTGTTCACTTTAAGATTTATCGTCAATTATCGGTACGCATCGCGACTTTTATATTTAATGTCAATAAAACTACGTTTATTTATGTTCACTCTTTAAGATTCAATTATCTGTTTATGTCCATTAATTACAATTTATTTGGTGACAACACCTACTCAGTGGCATATCGTGTAGAACGGATATTCTTAAATTTAACATTTCTAATTAATTATTTCTAAAATAACCAGTATCGTGTAGCTTCCTACACGATTTTGTTTTGTAGTTTATATGTGTTTTGTGTCTAAGTAGTCTAATCGTTTTACAAAAATTATATCTCTATAATTTAACAGTTTGTTTTGCGTCTAAAGTTCCTATTTCCTAGAGTATTTACTTCACATTTTGCTAGGTGGCGCGAAATGTATTGCTTCTTTTGCAGTATGAAAGCCTTCGACTTAATTACTACCGAATTCACCCACGATCTCATTTTGACTGGTAGAGCGGCGGGCTAAGTTTTCGACACTAACGTGTATTTTAATACTTGATAACAATAAACCGTAACATAGTGTTAAGTGTGGCGTAAGAAATTAGTTAATGGAATTGAGATTTTGTAGATATTGTTTATTAGGGAGTTATCATTGTATTTATATTAATTTTTGTGCTAGTTTAGTCAAATACATTATATGTCATTTGTAATGGATAAAGATTTCAGCAATTTATTTGTTATGCAGGGTAATCTTTATTTGATAGTCTCAAGTAAAAGATGATGACAAATCCATGATACTATTGTAGGCATTATCCTACCAATAGTACATCCTGTGCGGAAATGATAATAATAATAACCGTGGAATTCCAATTCCACATATTATACAGGGTGATGATGATTTCGGTATTATAGAAAAATTATTTCAAAAAATGATGATTATGCCCCATTCTTAAAAAGACAGAGGTTTCTTGTTTTCATTTAAGTATCGAGAAAAAAGTAGAAACTTAATGTTATCTTTAATAATACAAAGTTAAACCATAATTTTAACCCAGTTTATCTGGGAGTAACTTTAGATACGTTTTTAATTTACAAAAATCATTTAGAAAAAGTCAAACAAAAAATCAAAACAAGAAATAATGTCCTTCAAAAATTTGCTTGAACAACTTGGGGAACAGATGCAAAGCCATTTTGTACATCTGCATTGGCATTAGTTTATTCTACAGCAGAATATTGTGCTCTTGTCTGGTTAAATACAATAAAAATAGATGCCCAGTTGAATTGCACTATGCGTATAATTAGTGGAACCATTAAATCTACTCTCTCGATTGGCTTCCTGTTCTTTGTAATATTACTCCATCGAACATTTGACGAAAAGCTGCGTTAAAACGAGAATGGGATAAATGCCAACTTAACAAAAAGTTACCAATTTGGAATGACATTGACAACCCTCCTGCTAAAAGACTTAAATCTCGAAGTCCTATATTGTTGCAAAACTACTTAAGTACGGCTTTTTCTGAAGTTGAAGAGTGGAAAAAATTATGGTCTGGAGTTGATGTTTTCAATAAACATCTCATTGATGATTCAACAATAGAAGTCCCGGGCAAAAGTAAATCGCATAAGAACAGGCCATTCAAAATGCAACTCTATGTTGTTTAAATGGAGTGCGATTTCTAATCCAAATTGTGACTGTGGAAACAAACCAGAGACCGTTACACATATTGTAGAGGATTGTCAATTAACGAAGTTTAAAAGAGGGTTTCCAAACATTCATAATTTAACGGATGAAGCTATATTATGGCTTACGAATCTGAAGGACATCTGAAGTTTAGCAATATTTTGTATTCTTGTCCTGATTATCTGTTTTTTATTATTATTTTTTTGCTATTTCTTTAACCTACTATTTTTTCGTCATTGTCGTGACTGGCGCTTAGACCGGTCCATTATATGTCGTCATGCAATGGCTGTGCTGTTATTTTTATGTTCTTATTTACCTTCTATAATGTTTACACACTTAATTAATATTATTACATGTGAATACTAAGGTGGGTAAGGGTTGGCATGTTTAGGTTTTAGTGGTTTTCCTAAACTTTGAAGTAAATGCTTTGCCAAGACAAACCAATCCACTATTGCACACGGTTTCGTCACCACACTATACAGGTTTATACGGATCTTCTGGATGGTACCATAAATAACACTTACATCACAATACAATATTTTGTATAATGTACCATACGAATAAATAAATAAATAAATACAGGGTGATTCATTGGTAAATGCATACGTTAGGATTAGTTAGAGGACATCAAAAGGATTCTAAAAAACATAATTTCACAGGTCTTCGATCTCTTATAACCAAGATACAGGGTGTTTTAACTTATTTTGTTTATTTCTTTATTTGCGAAACTCACGAATCACATTGTGAACTTTCTTTATATTGGTAACATATTTTTCTTGTCTACTAATGTATCTAATAGCGTATAAACATTAATGTTTATCCAGGTACGGATTTCAAAAATTTAGTTTTCTTAAAAAAGACTTTTGTATGTCAAAATTTTGAAAAACTGCGGTAACTAGAAAAAGTTTTTCTGCTCTTTGTTAAGAAAAAACTAGATTCGTTTAGGATTATGTAGATCTAACACATAGAACTGTATGTAAAAATTGTAGTGAATATACAAACTACAATAATTTTATTTATAATATAATATTAAAGTTTCGCAATGGTTATTGAACATATTACGTCTTTATTAAAAACACAACGAGCGAAGAATACTAATTATCAACTCTAAACTAACTCACTACGTAAACTGTAAACAAACTATAAAGCAACCAAACTTTGGATTCCACGTGTTTATTTTGCAATGACTTTACCAACATTAATAATTGCCTAAAGGAAAACAACTAAAAATGAGCACAGTATGGAAGCGCCCGGAGTTGGGTTCATTTTTACTCCACACCGTATAAATAAGATTGGGAGTTATGCGACAGTTTTCAAATCGAAAACATTACTTTTTTTTAATTTTTTGACGAATTAGAGTTAGAACTTTATAATGAAGCAAAAAAAAATTTGGCAGTTTTTATGAAACTTTGTACTTTATTTATAATTCCGCAGATCTAATTAAATTTTAGACATATGCTACACAGATTTTAGAATTATTGAAATATTTAAAAAAATATTAATTTTACATATTTTTGTTTCAAATAAAGGTTGTTATAATTTAATTACTCACAACTTTCATTTGAACTATTTTTTGATCCAATAAATAATTACTGAGGTATAATTGTTGTGACAATTCTCCACCAATATCAATTTTACAAAAAATTTGAGCGAGAAAAATTGTTGGAAATTCTATTGTCGATAGCTTTTGTTTAAACAATTTTTTTTCTAAAACGCAATTTTATTCTTACCTATCGGTGCGATATAGAGTTCTGCGGTAAACGCTTGTTAATAAGAATTACATATGCGTTAGCAGTCAAACTTATCTTAATACGTCCGTGGTAAGTTCATAAAACAAGAATAATAAAAATTACATTCGACGTATAGCGAAAAGAGTTTTAGTTGTTTTATTGTTGTAATTGTAGCAAAATTAAAAAACAGTTTTCCAAAAATGCACATTTTAGAAAAACAAGTAATATATCGTCAAAATGCGCTCAGTGAAGAGGTCATAATTAATGTGTTTCTCTCTGTTCAAGAAAATCCCCATGTTCCAACTAGGCAGATAGCTAGGTAACTCGAAATTAGCCAGTCTTCAGTGGTAAGAACACTTAAAACGCAAAATTTAATTCTTACAAAAGAACAATCTTTCAGGAACTTACTGAAGATGATCCGGATAGAGAATTGCAGTTCTGCGAATAAATGATAAACCTACTGGTCAGAAATGTTGTAACCTTAGAAAACATCACGTTTTCTGATAAATCAACGTTTATGTTGAATTGTGAGGAAAATGGACAATATTGTCCTCATTGGATGAGGGAAGGACACAGTCAACATCCAGAAAAAGTTATTGTTTGGGCAGAAGTTGTTGGATATCGAATTATTGAACCAATTTTCTTTCAAGAAAATCTTAATGAAACGGAATATTTAGAATTCTTGCATGAAGAGCTAATTCCAAATTTGGCTATTTTGTTTCCTGATCCGTAGAAGCTGATGTCTCGAAACTTCTGATCTCAACAAAACGGTGTCCCTCTTCATTTTGCAAGAGATGTCCGTGAGTACCTGGATTATGTATTTCCAGGCCGATGAGTTCGCAGAAGAGGACCCAATGTTTGGCGACCCAGGTCTCTGGATTTAACACCTCTGGACTATTTCTTACGGGGATATTTAAAAGCACCCATACCGTGATATACCCTTTAAGAATAGTTATAAAAAAATTATGGTTACCATTAAAAAGAAAGTCGATGATTTAATATCTAAAATTTGGGACATACTGTATACATTTTTTTTCATCAAAAAGAAAGCGATTTAAAATTGACGTGTCCGAGCATATTAACTAAAAACTATCTTTGATTAAATGAATTTATTCCAAGTTCCATAGTAAGTAAAATACAAAAATATAAGAAAATCGGATCTCATTTTGACATTGTTTTCACATTACAAGTAAATATAACAATAGAAACAGTATTGACCAGCAAAATTACTAAAGAGCCACTAGCTTAAATATTCTACTGAGAAATGCATAACTCTATTATAGTCTATAATTTATAAGCAAATATTAACACTGTTTTCAATTCGTACTTTACTAGATATTCTTTCCAATAAATACGACTCAATGAACAAAACTTATCTTAATCTGCTATAAAATTTACTTTAAAATTCTTATTAATATTCAATTCAACATTCTAGTTGACTTGCAAAAAATCTGAAATAGCTTTATGTTCTGATAAAGAAAATTACGGTCTGAAACTGTCTACGTAAGCTAATTTTCTGAAAGAGTGAAATGTACCTACTAAAATATTGTAGGTTCTGTTATAGAATGGTTATAGTATAAAAACTCGTCCCGTTATTGCGAATGTAGGTATTGGTATAAAATAAACCTTTTCACATATCAGTCAATCAGTCAATAAATAAATTGGTGTGTAATAAATTAAATACTGCTTACGCGGTCACAATCAATACAAATTAAATAAATGTATTTTTTAAATATGAGCTGACTAAAGCTCTCTTATAAATTTAATAAACCATTTGGTAATAGTAACTAATCGTTTCAGCATGAATTAAGTTTAAAATTTATGAGGAAAATACAATAATTGTTTGGGTTTACGAACTACATACAAGTGATTATCATGCGAAGTACATTGCAATATCTGCATTTAACTGCTAAAGTTTCCAGAACTCTAAGCAAAAGTGATGTCTTCAAAAAGTCAAAAGTTATGTAATTACTAGGAATATTACTGTAAAGTTTATATTAACCTATACATTTATGGATTTTAAATTAAATTCAACTAATTTAAATAGAAGAAGAAACCGAGACTAAATGTAAGTAATTCAACTCATACATTTGAAGTCTTCATTCATTAACTTTCTCTTTAGTCCGAGATTGTCAGGATTAAATTAATATTTAGTAATCAAATAAATAAATGCACACGCAGTGATATAATATACATACAGTCGTTAAATAAGTAAATATACAGGGTGTCCTGATATTCCTTGTACTTACTGTAGATTTCTGGTACTAAAATATGTCGATTTAACCCAAATTACCTTAGTCCAAAAGTTGATAGAGAGACACAGAGCATTATTATTTTTTATTAGTTTTTCTTGCATAATTTTCTTAATAGCTGTACTATTTTCACAAAATTGGATACTCTATGGTTTTTGGGATCAGAACTCGAAATGCGTTCTCATTTTTGTGGTAAATTTCCAGTTACAGCACTTCATTTGCATTTAAAGTGCCCTAATTTTTTGTGCCTTTCTGTGTAGAATTTTTATTAGAATATTTTTATATTCCAACTTTTTCTGCCACAAAAAGATATACTTAATAAATGTCGCCACGAGCAATAGTTTATGAAATAATTGGATTTTTGCTTTATTAAATATACAAATTCGCCATTGCCTCTTCACACTTTATCCAGGCTTAGGACTGGTCCAAATTAATAATTGAACGTGTTTAAAAGTCAACGGGTAAACAATTAGGGCCGATGGGCAATAAAATAATAAAGTTAAACACCAAAAGGTCAACAACATAAATAATAAATATAAATAACATACGACTGGAGAAGACTATATGCCAACAGATAACTGTAATGACGATTGAATGTTTAAATGCAAATCGTTATCTAAGCAATAACTTAGAATGCATAACACACTCGTGTCAATAAAGCCAAGTATTTCTGTACAGTAGCATACACGCACGAAAGAACGCGCATTTCGCTCTTATTATGAGCTCATCAGAGGTGTATACTTAAGTGCGATATACAACTGTACAAGAAGGCGGTTGGTCTTTTAAACTCTCGGGAGCAATGAACATAAGTAAAATGTGTGTCTTACGACATCTCGTGTAATAGGGACACGTACAAATAGTACAAACTAAAACTGTAACGAGGATTGAATGTTTAAATGCAAATCGTTATCTTAAGTATATACTGTCAAGGTCTACGTGATTTTACAACCTTGAAAGTATAAAATAGCTATTATGTTTCTAGTGACGAAACGCATGTTTTGTTACGTGTCACATACATTACTTTTACCCCATTACTTGCTATTATTCTTTTTGTTTCCAACCGTGATTATCTCTGAGTACTTTTTGTTGTATCTACTTTTATTTATATATCCTATCTTTTGTCTCTTAACTCTTTATAATATTCTCTCAATATTACATTTTTCTTCCTTTCATTTATACAGGGTGTCCCACGACGATTAAGACAAGTAATATATCAGAATTGGGCGTAGTAGATAATTATAATTTTGGGGGTGTAAATTAGAACAAATGTTGCATCTTTCTTGTTATTGTGTTACCCAATGAGGTATTTGTTTTTGGTCACGTGACGTCGCATTCAAAATTATTAATAGGACAACCTGTATATTTGAGCCTTTCTGTGTTCCTCCCGATAAAACAATTCCAACTAACTAGCACACTTGGGGTCTAAAGTGATTAATTCAAGAGCTACATGTACTTAAAGGATTGGAAGTTAAAAAATTCATAATTGAATCCCCTGTAATTTTCGGCAATCTTACATTCGTACGTAATGATTAAGACAAACCAATATTATAATTTTTAATAATGCTTGAAAGTTAATAATGAAACGACCTGTATATCATGGAGTAAAATTACATAGAATTGTGTTTTTTCCACAAAAATTTGTTTACCTATTAAATACCGATTAAAAAGTAGCATAGCAAATCTTATAAAAAAAGACTGCCAATAGGCAAGTTTGCCATGATAATGACAAAAGTGCCAATAACTGACAGAATAGTTATTTTTAAGTTGTGAAACGGTAAGTCAACATGACTTTTCTTTATACGGCTAGTAGATATGTTGATATGCTTCTTATTTATGGTGAATGTGAAAGAAATTGTAGAAGAGCTAGAGATCTATACAGAGCTCGTTATCCTAATCGCCGAATACCTGGTAAAGATACATTTAGATATGTGGAACAAGAATTACGCAATGGTTCTTTTCCCAGTGGGAAAGCCAAAGTAGAAACATCTAGGACAAAGTCTGTACAAACTAATGACAATGTAATTAATACTTTAGCATATTTACAAGCATATCCTCATACATCCATTCGACATTTGGAATCTGAACTTGGTATCAGCAAATCAACTATCCACAGGATATTAAAATCATAAGTATCACCCCTTTAAGATACATTTGGTGCAAGGTTTGAATCCTCAAGATTTTGATCTACGATGTACATTTATTGCAGATATGCATGTACGGTTAGACGATGAGTTATCTTTTTTGGATAAAATTCTGTGGTGCGACGAATCGAGATTTTATAATAACAGAATCGTCAATCGACATAATTGCCATTACTGGTCTGCAGAAAATCCAAAATGGGTGATGGAAACCCGATTTCAGAGAATTTGGGGGTAAACGTTTGGTGTGGCCTATTCAGTGGGCGTTTGATTGGCCCGTACCTTTATGATGGTACACTAACGGGAGAGAGATACCTAAACTTTTACAAAATATACTACCAGACCTACTTGAAGACATTCCATTGAATGAAAGAAATACAATGTGGTGGCAGCAAGATGGTGCACCTTCACATTTGATCGTAGAGTGAAATTATCTGGACATGATATTTCCAGAACGCTGGATTGGACGAAACGGTACTATTTACTGGCCTCCAAGATCGCCAGACCTGACACCGTTAGATTTCTTCCTTTGGGGATATCTTAAAGGTATCGTTTATGCAACTCCGTCTACAGATTTAGAAGATTTGAAAAAAAGAATACGCGATGCTTGTAGAACTGTGACACCGGAAATGATTATGGCAGCATGTAACCGAAATCTATTATCCAGATTTGAGAAATGCATTTACGAAGATGGGCATCAATTTGAACATCTCCTTTAAGATTGTAAGTTTTTTTGTGACAGTTAATTTGAATTATTATTAAAATTATAATATTGGTTTGTCTTAATCATTACGTACGAATGTAAGATTGCCGAAAATTACAGGAGATTCAATTATGAATTTTTTAACTTCCAATCCTTTAAGTATCTGTAGCTCTTGAATTAATCACTTTAGACCCCAAGTGTGCTAGTTAGTTGGAATTGTTTTATCGGGAGGAACACAAAAGGCACAAATATACAGGTTGTCCCATTAATAATTTTGAATGCGACGTCACGTGACCAAAAACAAATACCTCATTGGGTAACACAATAACAAGAAAAGATACAACATTTGTTCTAATTTACACCCCCAAAATTATAATTATCTACTACTGCCCAATTCTGATATATTACTTGTCTTAATCGTCGTGGGACACCCTATATAACTGTATAACCTGGTGAATCCTTGTCTAGCATCCACATCCATTTTCAATACTTTTGCTGCACTTTCTCCAATTTTGCAACTCTTTTAATTCCTATATCTCCGCTCTGTACATCATTACACTTCCTACCAGTTTTCAAAAATCCATCTCCTTTTTTCTATGTCCTTCCCAAATATTTTCTCTTCCCATTCTGCCCTACTACGTTATTTCTTTTTATTGCTAATTCTTGAATGTGGTCATCGTCTTTGTTGTCATACCTTAAATTATAACATAAATATTTCCACATATTTACACTCTCGATTTCTTATTCTCCTAATCCTCTTTATATTTCTTCCCCCTGTCTTTTTCTTTTTCTTGACTACATTTATCTGTAAAAAAACTGAAGTTGAAAAATTCTAGCTACGCAGTCAATATACCTACAGATAATACACCATGTCAACAAAAATATTTAAAAAAAAGTTAGAGATGAAATTAATGCGAGAAAAGCGAAAGGTGAGCTTAAGATTTATATTAAATTTAAAAACGGCATTCCGGAAATATCGCAATAAAAAAACTTACATTAAGTGATATATACTTTCAAAATGTGAGAGGTCTTCGTACAAAACGATATTTTTCATCTGTTCAAAGTCCAATTTCATCAAAATTTCATTTACCAACTGTATAATTCAATAATCTTCCGTGTATATCAATGCCATTAGTATCAGAGGAAACAGTATTAAAGGCAATTAAATCACTTAAATTTAAACCAACATCTGGTTATGACCAAATTCCGAGATTCCTTATTAAAGACGGTGCACATGCATTTGTTAAGCCATTATGCTTTATTTTCAATTTAGCTATATCCACTAGTTGTTACCCGAGCGCGTGGAAAATAGCACGTATATGCACCATTCTAAAAATCGGGCGACTCGTGTTCTGTATGGAATTATAGGCCAATTAGTGTCTTAAGCAATTTTTCTAAAGTATTTGAACTAGTCGTATATAATGAAATCTTTCCGTATGTTATTAACTTTATTTCTCCATATCAACACGGTTTCATGAAATATCGTTCTACACTAACTAATTTGTCATGTTTTTCACAGTTTACTACTCCTGTGCTAGACAATCATGGTCAAGTTGATGTAGTTTACACGGACTTTTAAAAGGCTTTTGACTCTATAATGCATTCTATAATTCTCGAGAAACTAAGGGATTTTGGTTTTAGTAATGCATTACTATCCTTCTTTGCCTCTTATTTAAGTAACAGACCGCAATTTATTACTTTTAATGGTTTTCAATCATGTAACTTTATAGCAACATCGGGAGTGCCACAAGGTTCGCATTTAGGGCCTCTGTTATTTAATATATTTATTAATGACTTGTCTAATATTATTTCTTGTAAGCACTTATTTTTTTCTGATGATCTTCAATTATATAATTCTATTTCAACTAGATCTGACTGTGAGTTTTTGCAAAATCAATTTATTTTGGTTTCACAATGGTGTTCCAATAATTACCTTCATCTCAACACATCAAAATGTAAAATTGTTTCATTTTAAAGAAAACGCAATCCCGTGACCTTTAGATACTTTATCAATTCTAACAGCCTACAACGTACTGAGTTGGTTAAAGACTTGGGGGTAATATTTGATTCTAGGCTTAGCTTTGCTAACCATGTTAGAGAAACAGTTACCTCTACTTCGAAATCGCTTGGTTTTATAATTCGTACATGCAAATCTTTAGAACTTCAAATTCTCTAATATCAGTTTTAATTCTCTGGTACGATCTAAATTAGAATATTGCAGTTTAATATGGTTTCCCTTATACAGGGTGTTTCATTAATCAGTACAGAAAATGAAACTGGAGATTCCTTCCATAATTTAAACGGGGGTTTAACATAAAAAAAATTTCCTTAAAGCCTCCCCTGAAGAGTTGCAGCCCCTTAAAGATGTGTAAAAAATTCACATTAATCGATTTTTTCTGAAATGAGTTGAAATAAAAAAAAAGAAATCTAAACATTCAAACACTACTACCAAGAAGCCTCCATAATTTCATAATTTTATTCACCCTTGTTTCTCTGCAGGGGGTGAGTCTTACTACCCCTTAGAGTTTTTTTACCAGAACTTTTAACTAATTTTTTTTCAATTTTAAAATTCAGATTTTGGAGGGCCAATTCAATTAAAAAACTTTTTTGTCTCTTAAAAATTTCACGTAAACTCAATACTTTTCACCAAAAAAATAAATTAAGGAACTTGCAGAATTTTTAATTAATAAGTTGCGTATGGAAGTTTGACATAAATAACAATATTATTATTAACTATCATTTTTAATTTAAATTAACAATATTATTTCAGAGAAAGTGTTCAAAATGGGCACCATTTTCTTGAATACAGGCTCTTATTATTTTGAACAAATTTCCGTTAACGCTACCTAGCATTGCTACAGATTGTCTAACTCTTCAGAGGAGGCTTTTAAGGAAATTTTTTTTATGTTAAAACCCCCCTTTAAATTTTGCAAGGAATCTCCAGTTTTATTTTCTGTACTGATTAATGAAACACCCTGTATAAGCAACATGTTGACAACATTACTTAAATTCTTATACAATATTCTCCATAATAAGATTAGTTGTCTATGCTTGTTAACGTCAGTGAATTTTGCTGTACCTGTTTTCTGGTCTCGTTCTCCCTTAACATTTTACATTAATACGCCAAAACCTAATTTGTTGTTAAGAGCACCGATTCATTTAATGTGTAGATTATTTAATGATTTTTGTGTTAATTGTGACATCAATGTTCGTACAATTCAAGATTTAGTTAGAGCATTTAACCCTTATTATTAATGATGTTGTACAAGTACAATGTTATATTTATTATAACTACTATTACTAATTATTATTATTATTACTTAAGCATTTATTTTTATTTTTTTTGTATTTTTTGTTATTGCAATCACGTTTATTTTTACCATATTTACATATTTAAACGTATTTTAAATTTTGTTCTTTAAATGGAATTTTTTTTCTGTTGAACAATAAATAAATTATTATTATTATTATTGTTAAATCCCCGATGTAAAGTGTGAACAAACTCGGACTTAAAGGGCACTCTTGTCTCAGCTCTTTTTTTGTCCAGAATACATCTTCTAACTTTTCCTCATTTCTTGTCCTACACCTTTCTTCTTTAAACATTTCTTACATTGCTTCCACCAAATCGCTACTTATCTTTCTTTCCCTTAGTGTCTCCCCCACAATTTCTTCCTATTTACATTTTCAAAGGCCGCTTTTTGGTTAAAAACACCGAAAAAAACTTCCCTCCATTCTTCTCCAACTCTTTATTTGTCAACTGCTTTAGAATATATATGTTGTTGATTGTGCTTTTTTCTCTCCTAAAACCTGTTTGCCAATCTGCTAATAATTTTTGTTTCTTCTACTCTTTTGTGTAATCTTCTTCTTAATATTTCTGTATATATCTTATACCTATTTTATTACACCATCTCTTTCTCTTCTTGATCTTTGTCTTTGTTTGCTTTGTTTGAATTTTATTTCCCCTTCTAGCAATTCAGTACAACGTTCTGTCAATTTTTCCTCGTCTACATTTGCGCTTCTGATTTTCTCTTTTTGCTCTCTTTATTTAAGAATCTCCATATTTCTCTTTCGTTTTTTAAATATTTTATTCTCTCTTCTATTTTTGTTTTATATTTTCTTTTTCTTTTTTTCACACTGTTTTTTGTATGTTAAATGTTTGTATTTCTCTGTGTGTATATATCCATTCCTTCATCTTCTCCTACCCTTTATTAATTCTTTTTGATCTCTCATTCTGCATTCCACCAGTTTTCTTATCTTCTTTCTTTTTAGTTTTTCTGTACTTTTATTTTTTTAACTTCATCTTTTGATTTTTTTATTATCATTTTATTTCATTTTCTACATCTGCCGCCGTTTCTCGGTATTCTTGCATATTGAATCTATACTTTTCATACTATCCTCCGACCATATTTTTCTTCTCCCCATACTTCTCTACTTCTAATAATTGATTGATTCCTCATCGCCCCTTACTTTCATTTTTTTTTCATATTATTCAACCCGCCTCCATTCACTACCACATAATCAATTACTGATTTTCCCCTTTCATTTATAAATAAATATGATTATTATTATGTATTTCTTCACACAACTCTAATAATATTCTGTCCTGCTCGTTTATGCTTTACTCTTTTGATAGATGTAAGATCTTCTCCATTCACCACCAGTTCTCCTTTTTTCTCGTATCTTGCATGAAAATCTCGTTGTATTATTATATTTTCATTGTCCTCTCTTAACATTAGTTCTAATTTTCTTCTTGTTTCTACCATATTTTTGCCGTATACCGTTACAATAAGATACTTTTTTCTTTGTTGCGCACTTATTAATCGTTTTACTATTCCTTGTATTTGTATTCTTTTTGCTCCTTTCCAGTTCATATTCACCCCCGTAACTATTCCTCTTTTTGCTCTACTTTTTCCTACGCAAACTGGACTCTCCATTCATAATCTTCTGGCATTCCTTTTTTAAATTCTTTCAGTCTTTTATCCCAGCCATGTTTCAAAATATAATTTTACTATCAATTTTATTGTTTACTTTCCTTCTTTTTTATTAAACCTCCCCCCCTCCCCCGACTTCGTTATTTACTTTTGTGGACTCCACTTAATCAACTTTCTTTATCACTCTTTCCTTCTTATTTCCTTCCCTTCTAGCCACACTTTGATACACTCTACTTTAAAGTCTTTTCCCAACCTATTTTTTATTTTCATGCTTCTAACCTTGTCGTCGTCTCTAAATATTCTAGTCTCATCAGTTTTGTTTTATTCTTTAATATCTTTGTTTTATTTTCAAAATTTTTAACTTATATTGGTACTATTTCTTTTTTTATCTCTGTCGCCTCCTATATTTCGTTATCCATCTCCATCTTATTCTTTAACATCTCTGCCACTTGTTCTTTTACATCTCATTTTCCTTGACTACCCTCTAACCCTGTTATCACTAAGTTATTTTCCTTTTTCCTTTTTTTCTTTTTAAATTATTCATTCTCTTTTCAATTTTTTGTACTCTTTCTTTAAATATCCTAAACTTCTCTTCCAATTTCTCGTTTATATTATTTATCTCTGACCTTCCAATATCCTAAACTTTTCTTTCTATCTCTCGTTCATCTTGTTTATCTCTGTCCTTATTTCTTTTATATTGTCATTGGTTTTTTCTTGTCCCGATTTTACTAATACGACAAAATAATTATTTAAAGTCGAAAAACCTACAAATGTTTTAGAGGATAAATTTTACACTATAACGCACCGCATAAAATATTTTGGAATTAGAGTGGAATTTCTGGAAAAATAATTGAGAAATTAAAATTTGTTTTGGGTATTCTTACCTACCAAAAAAACTTCATAAGAATCACATTGTTACGAATTTTATTGCTTTGTTTTTCTTATCGCGTTTATAAGGGCGAGAAATTAATAAACAGTCTGAAAAGAATTGCACTTGTTATTTATTTTGCACGTGCAGTTAATTTTATTCGTATAAAATACACACAATAATCCTCACGTAAAACTTATATCAACTTAATATGACTACTAATAACTTCGAACTGATTCATAAATACACGATGACGCAATTATATTTAAAAAATGATAATCTAAAAAATAACTAAACGTTCCAGAACGGAAGTCTAGAAACACCACAATAATTTTAATTTATTCTGGGAACTCTAGTAGCGTAACAATATATTACATTGAATGTATCACTACTGCAACCGCGCGATTGAGGACAACGACAACGTTGATAGAGAAATACTCATAACCAAAATCTCAATTATACAGCAATGAAAACAAAAATTCCAAATACTGCTAGAAACAGAAACAACTGACTACAGAGAAAAATTGATAATGAAACAATAAACAAAGCTGAGTAAAAATAAAAATAAAATTGGATATACCAAAGAAGAACTAGAATAGAATAGAATAGATATTTATTTTGTTCTTTAGATAAACTAATGGTTGCACTAATTACAATAACAAAAATAAAAAATTATTATTATAAAATAACAATAACTTATTGGTTTTTAATTTAACTTAATTATTTTTTTTTCTGTTTCTTCATCCATTGTCTTCTTTCCATTACTTCCCTCATTCATTTGATTCTTCCCCATTATCTCCTAACAATATCCTTTTATTTCTTCCTTCCACCCTCAATTCATTGCATCCTTCTTTGATGTGTTTCAAGTTCTCCCATCCATCTCAGCACAGTCTGCACAATCTATTCTCGTCCTTCCACCAATATTTATTTTCTCTTTCTTTATTTCTTACTCTAAATCTTGCAATCGTTCTTTTCTCTTTCAGTCCTTCCTTTCCTATTATATAACGTGTTATCCCTTCTGTAATAATCTCGCTATACTTTTCATTATATTTTCCTTCTTTTATTCTCGATCTCTTCTCATGAATTTGCGTATCTTGATCTCTTCTCACTAACCCTGCTTCCATACTTTTTCTTTCTCTCCTCAATCTTTTTATCTCCACTCTCGCATAACCTTCCCTTTTATAGAATAATCTTCTTTTTGTTCTCAATATTTTATTTTTTGAAATTCTATCTTTTTCCAACATTCGATTAATATTTCAATATCTTTCCTCTTTTCTATCTTTTCCTCATACCTCACCGCTTTTCTTTTTGTTTCGGTTCTTTTCTTTTCTATTTTTGCTTCCTCTTGTACTATGTACCCTACCAAAGAAGAACTGACAATAAAATAAATTAAAAATGGGATGGCAGCTGGAGATGACACGATTACAGCACAAATGATCAATAATATGAAAGAAAAATACATAGAGAGTAGGAAATGGAACTAATTTAACTACTATACAAAAGGGGAGATGTAATGGACTGCCAAATCTAGCATTTGAGGACATGGAAAAAACCTTTTACCGAGTACCGAAACCTCAAGTATGGAAGTACCTAAGAGAGAAAAACACAATTAAAAAACTAATTAATGGTGGTGCTTCTGAAAACGAGTCATAGGGATTTAGCATTGTAAACTAGTTTTTTCAAATTCCTGCTCGCCCTTTTTCCAGTGACAAAAATGGTTTTGTTATCAAAACGCAGCTGAAATTATTGAGCATAGCGCTCGCTATCAGAAATCAGCTGAATTACACCGTCTTTTTGAAAATTCATCAATAAAAATTAGTCATTTTTTATGTTCAAGATGAATCAGTAATGCGTTGCCTAAGCAACTATGACATTCCTACGTTTTGACAATTATTAATAAAAGTTATAACAATTCAGCTTTTATTTGAAAATGGTTTAATCGAACGAAGAGAAAGTTTTTATGGTGAAAACCTACTACAGTTACAGGCGGGTTCGTCATTTATTTGCCGTGTACTTTGCTAACAGGCCTATACCATCGATGTCGATAAACAACGTGAAATTCAGCTGACTCATAATAGCAACAGCTATACGGACTAATTTTGGCTTTATTTTGATACCAAAACCATTAACCTTTGACCCGTTTTCAAAAGCACAACCCTGTATAATGAGACAACGAACAAGTAATATGGAAAAACGCAGAATCTGATATTATTTCACTATTTCATCTTCTCATTATTTAACTTTCTATTGATCTATGACTTCTGCTTCTGCTGTACATAAGATGCTTATATTCACTTTTTTGTATTTTCTTCTTGTTTTTAATTTTTAACTCTTTCACTCCTTACTCCATTCCTATTTTTTCATTAACTTGCTTCATTTATACATTTTTAATAGCTACTTCTTAAACTTTGCCATAATTCCTGTAATTTATTCATTGTCATTTTACATTGTCTTTCGCAACTCCTTTTTCTCCATCCCTTTAAATTTTTTTATAGGAGGTGGATCAGCTTTTACATTATTTGCATCTTCTTTGCCTTTTCTTTTAGTTCTTAAATTTGCATTTAATTCTCATTTTTGTTTTTCTAATTCTTCCCACGCTCGTTTAATTGTAACCCTTCTCTTCATTAATTTTATCTTCTTAAACACTCGTCTTACTTCGATACCTATGAGACATTTTCCTTCCTTCCTGGCTTTGGCTTTTTCTTGCTCTTCTTTTATATTTCTTTAAAATTTTTGTAAATAATTTGTTCTTTAATTTCCAGTGTATCTCCTATTTAACTTTGAACGTAATCTCTCCTTCCTTGCTAATCTCATACGTCATTTGCCTCATCAGAATTTTATCTATTTCAGCCTGTACTTTTTTAAACTTGTCCTACAATCGAAATTTTCTTTGTAACACACTTCTAGGTCTTTTTCATATTCTTTGTCGTTGTTTATCATATTTTCCATATTCTTTTTAAATCTTTCTTCATATTTGTTTGCATGTTTTTACATCTTTTGTCGTTGTCTATTTCTTTTCCATATTATTTATAGTTGTTTGGATATTATTCAATTTTTCAAATAATTTTTGAAATAATTGTTCTCGTGAACCTGGTCAACCTATGACCTGACCTTGTCTTCCTGCCTCCTGTTCTTCAACTTCGGATAAACCTGTTAACGTCCTATTCTGTTCTCCTGATTCTTGCTCTACATCTATGTCTACATTTTCTCTAACCATTCTTCTTGTAAACATTTAGGGTCGCTAATTTATATATATATATTTATATATAATTCTGCCCGACGTTGCTGGCGCCAAATTTATGTAATGTGACAACTGCTCAATGTAAATATATACCTTATTTAGGATAGACTTTATCTTTTCATTTTAAAAAATTACACATTCTATTAATCCTGACGTTTTTATTTTTAATTAATTCACACCTGACAATTCTCTTTACCTAGTTACCGACATATTTTAAATTTTCGATCATTACAATACTTTACTTAGACCCCTTATATAACAAATTTTTTCTACTACTAGTTGTGAAGTGGATAATTATTGCGTCTCCTAGCCAACTGAGAAGTTGAATTTCTCTATTAGTGGTTAATAATTTTTCTATTGTTGACCTAGGTTAATAATGGACAATTTCAATTTTTGAGAATCTAAGAATAGTTGTTTAACAAAACGAGTGAAACATAATTTTGTATATCCAGGTGATTATCTTTAACTTATTTGCTGCTTAAAATTACCTAACGCGATAAAATTATTTGAATAAAAAATGCCATTAGTTTAAAATTTGCGCCCCCATCCCATAACCGCAAATACATAACCTGAATTTATTTATTTATTAAGTATGATGGTAGAATCAGTTTTTTCAGGTTTTCCAAAGGAGATTTAACCAGGCGAGTTAAGTTATATCAAGAATTTTAAGTAAATTACAAACATTTTGTTGTAGGTATTTTGAATGGTTAACAGAATCTGGAAGGTCCGATCTGTTGCATAAAAATCTCGACTCTAAAAACTTAACGAGTATGTGGTGAACACTTGCCATTCGTAAATGAAACCCAATATTCAAATGATGCAAGGTATATTGGCGAAGCAATATATACATTCTTAAATTGCAACGTGAAAAGAAAGCACTTCAATTGAAGTTAACATCTCCCAACGATTACTTCCCGAAAGCAGAGCACAAATTGTGACAGCCGAAGTGGACTTAAAAATAAACCACTAAGAAGCAGGAGATAAATAAAGGGATACAAACAATTTTAACTAAAATTATATTTTACGAGCCCCAAAATGTTAATTTTAAAGTAGGTTTTAAATTTTTGCCAGCTCAAACTGCTACGTGATCATGGTTAGAGTTATATATAAAAGTTAAACAACCCTTGTGCTACATCTTTACAAATACGATATGTAAAGGTGACAAATTGAAGTCGATAGTATTAGACTGCATAGAAAAGCTACAATTACAATACGGTGCGAATGTTGGGGCAGTAGTAAAATTTTCAAAGCCTAATTAAAAGAATATATGTATCACCTGAAAAACCAAACCTTCTCGTAAACGATAAGAAAATCTATTATTTCTACGATGTCTCCTATTTATTGAAGTCGGTGCAAAATAACTTGATTAAATACGATATAATCTTTAATAACAAAAAGCATCTTGGAAAGACATTAAAAATTTCTACATGTCAGACAAATCTAAACCGCTGCGATTGGCTCCTAAATCAACTAATTTACATATCACTCCGAATAATTTTCAGAAAATGAAGGTGAAATATGTCACACAAGTGTTTAGTGAATCAGTTGCAGTTGGTTTATCAACGTATGTAACTTTTAATGCTTTTTGATTTATTTGCATTCCTGTGCTACTTGATTTTTACAAGAAAAATGTTTATTTTTATTTTTCGCTTAAATTTGGCTAGTAGTAGAAAAATAGTATATACACCATGGTTGTGAAGTCCATTATTGCCTACGCACCTTATTATAAACTGGTGCTAAGGCAATAATGACGAACTTCACAACCTTGGTGTATAATATACTATCAATACAATAGTTTTTTACGACATATTCGTTTTTCCTCACTAGCGAGGAAATTAATTTCGTGTTACAAAAATGCCTCTTTAAAAAATGTAAGAATGTGTTATTAGAACTATATGCGCCCAGTAGTTAGTTAAACAATTTAATTTAGTATTCAATAAGGTTTGTTTAATTAAATATCTTATATTTCGACTCTTAAAAATTGCTATCCTACATTGGTTAGAATTACGCGACTGCGCTGTGACAGATTGAGACCACGCCGATACTACAGAATACTGTAGCAGTGTAGCGAGACTATTGGTTACGTTTACAATATTACTTCTTTCATTAGGTTTTTTTGGGGAATGTCGTGGAAAAAATGTTGTGTCTAACACATGAGGAAAGCGTTTTCCTCACTTGTTGGACAAATAACTATTCAATTGCCTTATTATTCTAGTAAATGTAAAAAATTTCTTTGCTGAATATAGTAACTTATATAGAGTGCGCTGCTAAAATATTATTCAACGCTTTTGCGTGTAATAATAGTTATTTATGTAACAAGGACAAAAAGTGCACTTTTATGTACGAGACTGAATTTGCTGGCCGAGGCGTTAGCCGAGAACAAATGCTGGCGAGGTTATTAAAAACACTTTTTCCGAGGTACATATTAATTTTTCCGTTGACCTTAAATTAATTAATTTTCTATTTATTACCGTTTACTGAAAACAAAATGTTTAGTAATTTTAAACAAAAATTTTACGTTTGTTCTGATTTTACTGTACCTAATGTTCACTTCACCGTTCAGTATTGTAACATTTGTGTCAAAATTTATTAAAGGAAATAAAAGCTTTCCGCGTTCGAATATTGTACCGATAAAGCATTTGTTTACAACAATCACATAATTTTGTAAAAAGCACTTGATTATGATAGGTAATAGGTAAAACATGTACCTTTTTTATAATTTATTAAAATAATAAAAATTACATTTAGGTAGTGTTATTTTGAAGTATATTTAAAAATGTAGTTATAGTTGAAAGCCTACCCTCAAAATTAATGCATTTCTTTAATTGTTTATGATCAAAGATGTAATGAAGTTTCTCCTATTAAACACATTAAAGTCGATTCTTACTAATTGGACATATAATAGTTATAAGACTGAGTTTGTACCGTGGTCAGACTTATAATCATTTTATATTCAATAAAAATATTGCCTGACCTTAAGAAAGTATGCAAACGTAGTTTTTGATTCACTCCGAAAATGTTTCAAAAAATGTAATAATCTTCTTTCAGCTTATTGAAAACTGTGAAATTCACCTTGTTTTTGTGTACGAATAAATCTTGAACCCAGTAATGTTGATGGCTTATATGATTCTATTTTTGTTTTTCCTGCGACAGAATCAATATTCAAATGATTTTTCACAAGTAATTACTGTTCTTGTGTTTTCCATTAGCATTATTACTTATTTACATCAATCAAATACAGTAATAGAAAGGTACCCATAATTAACTCACTTCTACTATAAGTTTTTGTATTTTATGATCGTGAAAATTTTGTATCGGAACTCCGCTTCTGTATCAAAATGTTACCTAATAAAATTGTCTAAAGCAATCTCAAGTCGTATGAATTCTGTCTTACCTTATAAATGAATAACTATAAAGAAGTATAAGTGGTACATATTGAAAACAATGTATCGAGTATTGTGAGATTACAACCAGGCTCTTCTATATGCTTCGCACATTGTAGAAACTATAAACAATTTATTAATATCATTTCAAAGCACTTAAAATCATTTACTTGTAATTTGAACAACAAATTGTTTTTGTTCAAAGTTGTGTGGGATTGAGAAATTGAGGTTATAAATGGAAGTAAACAATAGTATATTATACACCAAGGTTGTGAAGTCAGTCATTCATAATGGACTTCACAACCATGGTGTATATACTATTTTTCCACTACTAGCCAAATTTAAGCCAAAAAAATAAAAATAAACATTTTTCTTGTAAAAATCAAGTAGCACAGGAATGCAAATAAATCAAAAGCATTAAAAGCTATATACGTTGATAAACCAACTGCAACTGATTCACTAAACACTTGTGTGGTATATTTCACCTTCATTTTCTGAAAATTATTCGGAGTAATATGTAAATTAGTTGATTTAGGAGCCAATCGCAGCGGTTTAGATTTGTCTGACATGTAGAAATTTTAATGTCTTTCCAAGATGTTTATTGTTATTAAAGATTATATCGTATTTAATCAAGTTATTTTGCACCGACTTCAATAAATTGGTGACA
This sequence comes from Abscondita cerata, assembly GCA_030710515.1. Classification (NCBI taxonomy): domain Eukaryota; kingdom Metazoa; phylum Arthropoda; class Insecta; order Coleoptera; family Lampyridae; genus Abscondita; species Abscondita cerata. The sequence continues at coordinate 245,480 of JALBCR010003354.1, forward strand.
TCGAAGAAATAATAGATTTTCTTATTGTTTACGAGAAGGTATGGTTTTTCCGGTGATACATCTATTCTTTTAATTAGGTTTCAAAAATTTTACTACTGCCCTACCATTGGCACCGCATTGTAGTTGTAGCTTTTCTATGCAGTTTAATACTATCGACTTCAGTTTGTCACCTTTGCATATCGTATTTGTAAAGATGTAGCACAAGGGTTGTTTAACTCTGTATATATCCTACTTCTTAGTGGTTTCTTTTTTAAGTCCACTTGGGCTGTCACAATTTGTGCTCTGCTTTCGGGAAGTAATCGTTGGGAGATGTTAACTTCAATTGAAGTGCTTTCTTTTCACGTTGCAATTTAAGAATGTTCTTCCGTAATTTTCTTTACCTAAGAGTATTTGAGCTGCAAGCTTGAGTAGTTTTGGTATAGCTAGAGATGTTAACGGGCATTTATTGCTTCGCCAATATACCTTGCATCATTTTAATATTGAGTTTCAGAAATTGACACTTGTAATTCATTTAGGAATGGCAAGTGTTCACCACATACTCGTTAAGTTTTTAGAGTCGACATTTTTATGCAACAGATCGGACCTTCCAGATTCTGTTAACCATTCAAAATACCTACAACAAAATGTTTGTAATTTACTTAAAATTCTTGATGTAACTTAACTCGCCTGGTTAAATCTCCTTTGGGAAACCTGAAAAAACTGATTCTACCATCATATTTAATAAATAAATAAATTCAGGTTATGTATTTGCGGTTATGGGATGGGGGCGCGAATTTTAAACTAATGGCATTTTTTATTCAAATAATTTTATCGTGTTAGGTAGTTTTAAGCAGCAAATAAGTTAAAGATAATCACCTGGATATACAAAATTATGTTTCACTCGTTTTTGTTAAACAACTATTCTTAGATTCTCAAAAATTTGAATTTGTCCATTATTAACCTAGGTCAACAATAGATAAAAATTATTAACCACTAATAGAGAAATTCAACTTCTCAGTTGACTAGGAGACGCAATAATTGTCCACTTCACAGCTAGTAGTGGAAAAACAATATTCTGCAGTATCTAAAATGTTTCAGTATGTACCTAAAGTACTGTAATATCCTATGTAGTCACTAAATTTATCCTGTCTTAAAAATGGGTTTTCATACTGGTTACTTCGACTTCATTTAATTTGACATAAAATAATAATTGACATTGACAGATGTTTGCGGACGAAAAAGTATTACATTTAAAAAAGTGTTACTTTATGATTATTCGGGAGTACGTAAAACTTAATTTTATAATGAGGTCGACGGAAAAAATTTTTTTATTACACTCAATTGAAAAATGAAATTAATGTAATTGCGGTTGCACGCCATTGTTCATCTTAAAGAAGTGTCCAAATAAAGTAACATTTTGAAAGCTGTCAAATTAATCGTATCGGATTTACTCCCAAAAAACGAAATACGTCTGTTTTAGTTTTTCGCCTATAATTTTTAAAAGTAAGTGGTCGTAAATCTGAAGACGGACATCGAATGCATTAAGTTTTCTCTAAAACTTTCTTTTTAACCTTTTGTTGTATACTTTGTATATAATTCTTAAGAGTCTCTATGATAGACTATTCAGCCGTTTCGAATCTTAGCTCTGACAAAAATAAAAATATTCCTTTTAACTGTAAAAACTGTAAAATTTTACCAATAACTTACACTAATGTACAAGTTACACTTTACTAATTAACTATCAAATTACAAATTATCTGGGATAGTTGTTGTATTTTTATAATTGGTTTTGTTTTCTGTGTACGTAGTAAAAAGAAGTGTACGTTTACGTATAGAAAATGAAGAGACATAAAAAATACAAAATATCAAATAAACAAAAATTGACAACATTTTTGCTTAAATTTATTTAAACATTTTTCTTACAAGGGTAATTACCTTAAAGAAATACAAATGAGGAAAAATTCATTTTCTACAAAAAAAACTAATTTATGAGATAATAAAAATTTATTCTTGCTTAAAGAAATAAATAAATTGTATGTGTTTTTCTTTGCATAGTTGATTTCTGTATTTGAAGAAAACTATTTATATCTACAACGATTTTCCGCTTTTTATGCGACTGTAAAAAGGCACAATGTAAAACGTTCTTATGCTAAAATAAAGAATACGAAAAAATGGAAATTTTTGATAATAACGTAAGAACTTGAAGATGTATTTTATTAATAATGTTACTGTATTGGTTTGTTAAAATCTTTTTGTTTGAGTTTGTTTTGAAAATTATTGTATCAATTATTTGTATTTATATCTATATCGCACAGTTGAAGTATTTGATTAAATTCTTTGAAAAAAAACTTGTCGAGAAAAAAAAATTGTTGAGTAGTTTATATCAAAGGTGTCAACAGATCAAAGCGCATGTGTCACTATAGCGTCACGACGCTTCTGGGTTCCAGTTCTCAATTCACCAGCATATAAGCAGCAGTAGAGAAAATTTTATCTTCAGACGTCGTTGATAACATTGAAACGATCATTAATTTTCTGTTCGAACATTGTTTGTATTACCACACTTATAATAGTGCCCGGTATCGTAAATTCCAATAAACAATTACCAATTCAAAGTTCATAGTATGTACGTGTTTGTGCTCTTTACATATTAATTAAAAGTGTATAAACAATTTGTTTTTAATGTGAAAGTTGACAGAATAAACTTTCATGTTAAATATGAACAACTCATTTAAATAAGTTGGCAAAAAAAATTTCCACCTCCTCATGTCCTCAACGAAACAGGTGTTTACCTTGACTAGACCGTAAACAAATGTAATTTTAAATGCATTCATTCAACTTGTGAATTTATACGTTTACGTAACGTTTAGTTAATAAATTAACGTAAGATTTTTATTTACGCGAATAATGTAATTACGGACTTTCGAACTTGGAGCGTCGTGTTTATACATTAATTATCATGCTGTTAAACGTTTTTTGTTCTTTTCTAATTTTATGTTTGCTTGGTTCGCCAGCAACTAGCTGTGATTTAGAACAATTTTTTACCGAAAAGCAAGTGAGTGTTGAAGAAAGCACGTCTACATCTCCGGTTATATTTCGTGGTTTTACCACTGCTGCGACGCCGACGTCGCCAAACGATATACGAGGCGTCTTTACAGCCTACTTTGAGTTAATAAACACGTACAAAGGCGCCGATGCACTTGACGTTTGGGTTACAAGTACTTACAGGTACGTACAAAATAAAAGAAAAAGAATCTTGGAAAGTTAAATTAAATTTTTTTCGTACGTGTAAAATGATTTTTATATTGGTTGCTGCAAACACGCTCTTTTTAAAGCATGTGCGGTTTTTCTTATGAATCACAGCATGTGATTTTAGTTTTTTACTCCTAGAAAATTAAAACCAAGCCGACGCACAAAATGTTAATTTACTTTAAGGTTTTAACGTATATAAGTTGACGTAATAGAATTAATTATTATGCGTAGTTGATGTTAACGGTACCTGTAGATTATTCTTCTGTGTTGAAATTTTATAGAAAATGAATGGAATAAATTTTAGGGAAATCACAGTTTGAAAACAACATTTCACTCATAAAACATAATTTGTACACTACCCATATATAAATAAAAAGTACATTGCAAGATGTAATAATCATAGATAAATTTCGATTAGATTACAATTGGTATACATAATCAATAAAAATAACACATGGTGTATTATAAATTATTTTCGTTATTTCCATAATTACATTTGTAGAATACACCGCCGTTGCCGACATTCTTTAATCCACTTTTTTTTTATTACAATTGCCAACTACTCAAAATTTACAATTAAAATTGATGAGTAAAGTAGTTTTATAATAACTGCTGTTATGGCTTTGTTTACTTTTTGAATCTCCTTTCCATGTATAAACCAAAAAAAACAGTCGCAGTACATTCAACGACTTCACACAACACTAAAACATTTACCAAAACGTAATATGTAACCTAAAAATAACAACTGTGTTTCAGGAATGTACTCATTTTGCTAAAAAGAGAATAATTTAATAAACTTTAAATCCGTTACAACAAAAAATGAATAATTCAAAGCTTAAGATTAGGGCTAATCCTAAACAAAAAAGTCTAAAAACTTGTTTGATTTTTCCCCAAAATGGTTATACTATTATTTTTAGTAAAAGTTAAACAAACGTTTACTTTAGTTAAGAGTGTAATTATTCATCTTTGGATAAACGTTTTAATCACAAACAATTTTTGGCTTCAAAACAAATGTTTTGATAAAAGAACCATTATTAGAATAATTTCTGTAATGAGAGGTAATATTTTGTTTACTAATGGTATGACACTATGTACTAGAAAGGAGAGAATTCTGGAATATCATTTACATTTATACAAACTATTTAATATTTTCAAATTCCAAAATCATCAAAACTATGAACTGTACCTTTAAAAACATTATACCTCCTATTTATTTTATTGTTATCAACCGTTTATTAAAAAAATATTCATTTGTATTCAACCATACGTGTGATCTCTGATAGAGCTTATACGGTTGTATCTACTCCTGCAGTCACAGAAAAACTTTTTCTGCTAAACTAAAAAACCCAATTTATCTCTTTCCTCTTAAGCCTACTGTAGAAGAGAGTCCATAGAAATCGTATCAAACAAAGAGTGTTGTCCTGCAAAAATGTAGTCAGCAAAATCTTTTAGGCAATGCAAATTGTTAAGACTGTAACCAAGGATATATAAGACAAACCAAGAGACCTATTAAAGAGCACTTAGCTCATGTCAAATATCATTGCTAACATAGGCCTAGTGTTGCCATGCATATGTTTGAAAATGGCCATACAGTAGGCGACATTGAATTAAGAGGGTAAATAATAAAAAACAAACTTAATTCTTATGAAAGTTTGAAAATTTTTAAAACAGAAATTGGCTTATGAAATATGATGATCACGGTTCATTGGGATCTTTGGAATTATTCGAGCTTATATAAGAATCAATAAAGTGTAACGATGCGTGACACGCAGATAGTATATACAGTGACCGGCAAAGAATTTGCAACAAATGGAGAAAAATTTTGTAATTGAGATATTCGAAATTTTTTTGGGCAAATAAATTCAGCATATCGAATGACAAAAAACACTTTGACAAATGTCATGTAACCACTGTCATGGCGGAAAATTTAAAAATATTCCTTAAATATGTAAAAGTGAGGTTAGATGACAAGATATTGAAAAATGCCTAAGAAAAAGTTGTTAAGAATTAGATTATACATCTATGTGCAAATTTTTAAAAGAAAATAACGATTTTTAAAAATATTAGTTTTGTGCATTTTCCGACATATAGAGAAAACAATTTTTTGCGTTTGATTTGCATAAAACACAATAAAACGAACAAATAAACTTTACAATCCAGTAATTTTTATTTATTAGTCTACCAATGGATTGGTAAAAAACAAAAACATTGTTTTTAGGACGGACTTTGTTGCAATGACCTACAGAAAACAAAAATCGAAATTACAAATTTATAATTATTTTTAAATAGGCTTAAAATGATCAATTCTTCCATTCTAAACTCAATTTAAACAATTTTTATAATTAAAAAGAAAACAATTACTTACAATCCGAAAATAATACTACACTGTTCTTAATTTTTGTATGTTTTTGTATGAGCTTATTATCCAGGCAATATTGTAAAAAATTGTTTAAATTTTGTTTAGAATGAAAATAATTCTTCATTTTAGGACTATTTTAAAATAATTCTATGTTTTTAATTTCAACCATTTGTTTTCTGTAGGCCATCCTAAAAAACAATGTTTTTGTTTTTTACCGTTCATTGGTAGACTAATAAATAAAAATTACTGGATTGTGAAGTTTATTTGTTGGGTTTATTGTGTTTTATGCAAATCAAACGCAAAAATTTGTTTTCTCAATATTTCTGGAAAAAATGCCGGAAAACTAATATTTTTTAAAAGTCGTTATTTTCTTTTAAAAATTTGCACATTGAAGTATAATCTAATTCTAACAACTTTTTCTTAGGCATGTTCAAATCAACAACATCAAATCAACGCAAAAATTTTGTTTTTTGTATTTCCGGAAAATGCCGGAAAACTGATATTTTAAAAAAATCGTTATTTTCTTTTGAAAATTTGCACATAGTCGTATAATCTAATTCTGAACAACTTTTTCTTCGGCATTTTTCAATATCTTGTTATCTAACCTGACTTTTTACATATTTAAGAAATATTTTTTAAATTTGCCGCCATGACAGTGGTCACATTACATTTTTTAAAGTGTTTTTTTTTTGTCATTTGATATGCTAAATTCATTTGTCAAAAGAAATTTTCGGATATCTCAATTACAAAAATTTTTCCCATTTGTTGCAAACTCTTTGCCGGTCACTGTATAAGCTTCCTATTGTTTTTATTTTTATTTTCGGTTTGCTGATGATGATATTTTAGCTATTAAAATACGTGTTTGAGTATAGTTTTTGGTGTAGCGTTTTGGTGTTTTCCCGTTCGTTATAATTGACCAGTTTAAGCCTAATATTACACATGTTAACATTATCTTGGTTACTCATAATACCTTAGATACAAACTTTTATAATACGTTAATTACAAAATAAAACATTACTTGTTAGACAGCAAAAATTTATTTTGTTTTTAATGATACAATAAAGCTTCGAATATCACTCCAATATTAGCGATTTAAACCCACTCAGAAGTTGGTCAGATGACTCGGTTTTGCCTCGTCACCTTGCAACGTTGCGGCAAGTTTTAAGCAAATAAATAAGGTGTTTATAATGTCGACAATACATTCTCCATGAATTAACAGAACTTTTTTAACATTGCCATAAATCACGTCATCAATGGCTTAAAAATGTCCTACTTTACTTTATGCTTAAATTATACTGTCGTATTAGCTCTGTTAATGATTGTGAGCGGCTACAAGAAGACCTAATATCCTTATTGAAGTGGTACAATGTAAATCAATTAAATTTAAATCTGAACAAATGTGTGACGATGTCCTTTTCTCTGAAGCACAATATTATTCAACATCCATATAAGTTGCGGAATCACGTTTTCAAAAGATCAAAGACTGTTAAAGATCTAGGCATCTTATTTGACCCACAACTATGGTGTTTTCCCGTTCGTTAAAATAGACGCTGCAGTTTAGAGTTCCATTCCTTTGACCACAATTATCATTTGTTACTCATATAACGAGACTAACATCAGATTGTAATAAAACTATGGGTTACGTCACAAGAAATTGCCGTGAGATAACTGACACTGACTCTATGAAACTTTTGTATTATGCTTTCATCAGATCAAAACTTGAATATGTTGCTATAATCTGGTATTCATTCTATAAAAAAAAACTGACGCCTTGGAGAAAATACAAAAAAAATTTGCAAAATATATCTGTCATTGTAATGAGAGGAAGTATCCTCCGATCGGCTGCGACCCTAATATTATTCTCCAGAAGACATCTCTTCGTTTATTAGAAGATAGACTCAAGTTGTGTTTAGTGAAATTCTTTCAAAAAATTATGTGTAACAATATAGATTGTCCAGATATTTAAAAAAAAAATTATCTTTATTGTAGTATTCCGAAAATCAGGACTAAGAGACTATTGTACTTAAATACTGTAAAGACAAATGTGATGCGTTCAACACCACCGTACAAAATGTGTATATAGTAAATAACTTGCCAAATAATATAGATGTGTTTAATCGACAATGTTCTTTGGACAACTTGAACTATTCAAATTTTAACTTTACCTCTATATAGATTACACTTTTTGTCTAAGTAAATCTATTTACTATATAGAGTTAAAATTTTGATTTAAACTCAGGTATTTTGTTAATTTTGTTTGTGTTTTTGTATTTGTCTTGTAACTGGAACATCTTGTTCTGTTAGACAAATAAATACTTATTATTATTATAATGCCAAGATAAGTACCAAAACTAAATTCAGAAAAAATGTATCGAGATATCTAAATATGCAATAGAAGCAATTGTTAATTAGCATTAATAAACTGAAATCCATGATAGATTTGTCCGCAATATTGACAATATTTATCTACTTGTACGGATCAGCTTACATTCATTCTTTGAGAGTTTACAACAAAGACAGGGACGGTTGTGACATTAACTGAGCAATAATAGATATTTCTGAGATGATGACCAAACCACTAGCAATTCAATCCCTGCCGTATATTGCAACTGCAAACGGGATTGTATAGAAGTTGTGATTGTAGAAAAGCAAGGCTTAAATGCTCAGCTATTTGCAATAATTTTAGCGGCCAATCTTACAAAATCCTACTAGATCTGAATTGTGACGACACAGATAAACCACCATCAAGTGACGATTTCGAGGTTCCTAAGCAAGCAATCGATGAAGAGATGCTAGCTGCCCTCAGAATGTGTGCCGAGGTTTTAGAGAAGAAGCCTGGCATATTAAAAATGTAAAAAATAGAAATACAAAAATAATATTTCCATTTTCTTGTACTCCATATATCAAACCATTTTCCTTAAACAATTATAAACAGTTGTATCTCAAAAACTATTGCAGCTACATAAATCAAAGTTGTCTCTTGCCATTGCTAATTTTGATTACTTTTATAACGTGTATTTGTTGAATCAAGACAAAACTATTCTTATTTTGTTGCAAATTTAATCTACTCAAAAAGTATGTATAGTAAGATTTGCTGTAATACGGGCTCTTATTAATAAAAATTGATAAAAACTAAAAGAGTCCGAAAACTTCGGGATTTTCAAATATTTCACAATGATCTGAAGATGAAACTTACATTTCTTTATGTTATACTTGATAATTATTTAGTTATAGTGTTCCTGAATCATACACATTAACTAGGAAATAATACTCTCCAACATGGCAACCGAAATTTTATACAGCAACGGGTTTTGTTTTTCTAAAGCCCTATAGAATTATTTCTATATAAGCACTCAATTCAATTCAATTCAATATTTATTTTGTCTTAAAAATTACTATAACAAAAGATTCAGTTTTTTCCGTTACAAAAATAAACAAAAAACAACATAATATTTCATTAAATTATAATTCCACTAATTCCTGTTTCCTTCTTCAACCTTCCATTCCTCTCTTCTCTAAACTTTCAGTATTTTTCTTTTCCTCTCCTCCATCCCTTTCCTCCTTTCCAACACTTTCCTCATCTATTGTTTTCCTTCCCCTTTCTCTCCTAGTAGTACCTTCCATTCCTTTTCCTTCTGTTATGTACCTTGGTGTCTTGTCTGTCATTATTTTTATGTATTTCTCGTTATATTTTCCTTCCTTTATTTTTGCCCTTCTTTTTGCTTTTGAGTATCTTTATCTCTTGCAATTATTTCCTCTTCCATCTTTCTCCCCCCTCTCTTAATCTTTTTATCTCTTCTCTTGCGTATCCCACTATTTCATAGTATTTTCTTCTTTCTTCTGCCCCATATTTTACCTTCTGTGCCTCGATCTCTTTCCAAACTTCATAAAGTATTTCATTTTCCTTCCTACTTCCCATTTTTTCTTTATACCTTACTGCAATTCTTCCTGCTTGTATCCTTATTTTTTCTATTTCTAGCTCTTCTTCCACTATATACCCCGGTGTCTCTTTCTCTAGTCCTAACGTCCACTTCCAGTATTTCTCCTGTATTTTCTCCAGCTCTTGCCATTCCTCCAACTCCAAATCTCCGCTCCATACAGTACCACACTTCTACCAACTTTTCAAACATCCATCTCCTTTTTCTATATCTTTACCAAATATCCTTTCCCCTAACCCCCATACTTGTCCTACTATTCTATTTCCTTTCATTTTCATCTCTTTTATATGGTCTCCATCTTTGTTATCATATCTGATGTTGTAACCTAAGTATTTATACTTGTCTACTCTCTCTACCTCCTCCTCCCCCCACCACCATTTCACCTTCTTTCGTCTTCTTTTTTTTTTAAATTCCATAATTATTGTTTTCCCGACATTTGCTGCTAGTTTTTTATTTTCTAGGTATTTCTTCATAAATTTAACTACTCCTCTCATCTCTTCTTTATTTCTCGCTATTGCCACAATGTCATCCGCATACGCTAAAACCCATATCTTTTTCCTTCCTACTACTACTTCCTCCTACTTGATTTTTTCCATTTCCTCCTCAAGATCACTAATGTATATCGAGAATAAGATTGGGCTTAGCGGACATCCCTGTTTTAGTCCTTTTCCGTCCTAAATTCTCTACCTAGCTTCCTCCCTACCCTCGTTCTACACCTTGTTTCTTTGTATATTTCCTCTATTGCATTTTTTATATCTCTGTTTATTCTCTACCTCCTCCATCCTTTTCCATAATCCCCCTCTTTCCACATTATCAAATGCCGTTTAATTTCTAGAAATATTGCGTACATCTTTCCTCCTTTCTTTGCTAACTCTTATTAATTATGTGCTTTAATATGTATATATTGTCTATCGTTCCTCTTCCTTTCCTAAATCCTGCTTGCCAATCCGGTATTACATTCTTTTCTTCTATTTCTTTTCCAATTTTTTTCTAACTATTTCCGCATATATCTTGTAGCCCGCATTCATTATACTCACTCCTCTATAGTCTATACTCTTCTGGTAACCCTTCTCCTTTCCATATTCTCTTGAATACTTCTCTTACTTTTCTCTCATTCCTTCTCCGATGTACCTCCATTGTTCTCTTTGTATTCCATCCGTTCCTTCTGCTTTTCCTTTTTACTTTATTTATTGCTCTCTCCATTTCTTCTTTTTCCTATTCCACCCTCTCTGTGTCTTATCCTTTTTTTCCAACTTCTTCATTTCTTGCTGTTTTTTCACTCTCTCCTACTAACTTCTTACAGTGTTCTTCCCATTTTTCCCCATCTATATTTGCTTCCTTCCTTCCTCCTTTTATCCTCTTTTTATTAATGAATTCCCATACCTGTCCTTCATTTTTAATTTCTCTAATCTTTATCTCGGTTTGTTTTTATGTTCTTCTTTATTTTTTACACATATTACCTTAAAATTTTCTTTTTAACTTTTTGTATTCATCTATCTCTATCTTTCCTTTTTCCATTTCCTTCTTTTTTCTTAATTCTTTTTCCCCTTCTTGCATTCTCCGTTCCACCAATCTTTTATTTTCCCTAATTCTTGTTTTCTTAATCTATACTTTATCTTCTCTGTTGCCAATTCCCTCCTGGTTGTAATTCTCTCCATCTCTTCCTCCCTCAATCTGAACAAAAATAAAATACATGATAAAGTTAAGACTACAAAAGTGGATAACGGAAATATACTTTATTTATTAATCAACTGAACAGAAAACATATAATAATTATCTGTGTAGACGTCATTCCTAGCATTGTCCTAAATATTCTTTGAAATTAAAAGTACAATTTTGGTACTGGTCAGAGAAGTCCACACCAGCTTTATACATAAATTTTCTAACATTCACTGACGCGTTTTTGCTTGTACTATGGTTTTCAACCATTAAAACTGTGAATACTTTTCTATAAGTACGGATACCAGCTACGAGACCAGCATTGGTTTGTTTTGAGCAATGATTGTCACCTTGCCACCCTCCCAATTTCATCAAGTTTGTCATGCTACCCCCAGCAATAGAGTGGAGGGTGGCACCTGTACGTCGTAGACAATGCCCTGTGTAACTTGCAGGATCTGGCAGCTTCTAATATGTTGCAATCTTGCTAGGTACACTCTGAAAGGTATGTTTACCTACCGGTTGAGACGTACAACGGTTTCCTCAAAGCTATAAAATATTATATTGAAAAACTAGTGTCACAACACTTTTTATCGCACGAAGATAAAGTTTGCAGACCGACCGAAGGGAGGTCTGCAATTGTCGGAGTGCGACAAAAAGTAGTTGTGACACGTGATTTTCATACTATTTTCTATTTCGCAAACATTTACTTCAAGAAATAAATGTTAATATATGATCTAGTGTTTTTTTGGTTTAAAGCTATGTTGGTAGAGTAGTTGATATCCTAATAAAGTTAGCAACAAATGCTGTTGAAAGTTTGCTATCTTCAAAATAATGTGTTGAGATTTTTAATCACCATTTAATTCACGAGTTAGTTACAAAACTTTTCCGTCGACCGTACTTAATTTTAATAAAATTATATACTCTAATAATTCTAGAGAAGAAATGCTATTGTGAACGCACCACAACCACAAATTTATAACCTAACTTCATCTTTCTACTTTTGTGAGAGCTTTGTCTTTTATTGCCAACAGTATTTTAATATAAGCTCACCAAGTTGATGGAGAATTAAATTACTCAATTTGATTGTTTTGTCGAAATTAAATAGTTTTCATCACAGTAAAACAAGAAGACTAAATTTTTTGTGGGAACGGATTGGTGCTTAATCAATATAATGGTCCACCTACAAAGACAACACCAAAGCGTTTGACAATGTATGATATATCATGGATGTAACTTAAGCACATCTCGAACAAGTTGAACTTTATATAGTGACTTGTCGCATCATACCGAAGAAAGATATTTATATCCTTACTGTGTACAAGCAGTTTACCAACTTATTGAGACAATTATCCTGCACATATTCAATACTGTCTATGGCTTTTCAACACTTTTATCAGAGACATATTTGCTTAAGACTCCTTATCGATGAAGTTTGGTTTTACATTTACCGTTCTATAATTTCACAAACACGTGCATGTAGAGTTTACAAAAACATTTTGTTAAAGTGGTTCCGCTTCACCTCCAAAAGATCTTTTCAGAAGTCTGAATGTTTACTTTTATAGTTTTGATTTTCTTACAGCCTTACTTAAAGAATCTAACTTTTGAACAATGAGTAAATAATATTAAAGAACTACGTGAGAGAATAGTTTGTAAAATAGATGACCTGAACACCCTTAACATGTTATTAAACGTTATCATTGGAATGTTGCATACAGTACAAAAATGTCTTAAAAATCACAGTGAACAAATTCAAGATTTATTACAATTGTAGATTAATGTCGATTTGTTATTATTAAAATTTGCTTTGCTATAAATTACGACAGATTTTTATTTATACTTTCATGTTGTAGTTGATTGAAGATAAAACGGCAATATGTATGTATAGTTGCCTATACTAAAATCAATTTTGTTTACATTAATGTAAGTCACAGATGCGCGGTCGATGGAAGATTATTGTTTGTTAAGTTTTGTTTCATAAATTAACATTAATTTTCTTTGAATATTAACATCTACTTAATAAGATCTAACCAAACAAAACCTCACTTAATTTTCTTACGTCAAAATTAAAACTGTAAATTATTTGGTTATACACTAAAATTTATAAAATCCCTAAAACAGCACGGAAAGAGTTTCTATTTCCGTATCGTGTACAATACGGAAACAAAGCTATAGAAATTGCGAAATAGAAAAAAAATCTTATCATCAGACACGCCTGGGGCCGCAAAGCTATATAATGTCTTATTAACTTCAATGCATTCTTCTAAAATTCTTCAATAATAACAAAATTCTTCCTTTATCAGTTTTAGTTACATGAATCGCCACAAATACATATGCTTTTTTTTCCGGATAAAGTTAGGATCTATGTGTATTGGTAATTGAATAAATTGTTTCGTCAGTAACACAAAGTCAAACCAATAGTAAATTTACTTTTAGTATTGGTTTGACTTTGTGGTCTAATTACTGAACAATTTAAATATATATGCCTTCATATCCAAAACATCTATCAATCTTTTCTTCACGAGTTCATCCTTTCTGCAAGCGCCGAATATGCCCATCAGCAGTGCAACCTGAAGGTAGAAGTCTATGTACAAATAAAGCTCTTATATTGTAACATATTATACCTTATGCATCAATGTGGGGAATATACTAAGGTCGGAGGCCCTTGGGTTCTATACTGTTGACTTCGAGCGTTATTTAGTTTCAAAAAGCCTTTGAAAACTATATTATTACTCCATATAACATAACAACATAATAAAATCAAAACAACCTCATTTCATGCAGAGCACAATGTGTCATTTTCATGGGTTACTAGCTCTGGTAAGAGATATAACTATTGATTCAGGCTTCCTTTGCACCAAAAACTTAAAAACTAGTCCTTATCAACAATTTTGACAAAAACGCAAAGACCATAGACATGTCTTTTTGTGAGCACATAGAACGTGACATTAATCTGAACAACAAGGTTTGTGTGTTGTCTTTTCTAGTTCCTTAAGAAGACTGACTTACGGCCAAAATTAGTTTTTTCTTGTTTTTTCTTATCTTTTACGTAACTGAACGAAGTACAACAG
>JALBCR010003355.1:0-48204 GCA_030710515.1 Abscondita cerata
ATAATAATAATAATGCCCAACAGGCAAGGAACCCAATTACACAGTAATACTTACAAATCAATTCAACTATAATTTAAGTAAAATAATTGAAATAAAAGTGTATTCGTGTAATATATAATATTTGTTAATGTTCTTAATATTATTTACGTGTGTCAAATTAAAATATTTTCTAAATTCCTTTTAAATTCTAACAAATTTACATCAAATAAATCAATACTATCCGGTAGTCTGTGTACAATGTTGACATCTTGAAAACAGGAACGTTTAAAGACATGGTATTAGGAGTAGGTACTGACAAATAACATTTTAACTTACTATATAACCTAGGAGCTCTAATGCCAATCTTTTGTAGAATATAATGATTATCAGCTTTACCTGATAACAGTTTATGCAGATAACACAATATTATTATTGTCTTGCGCTGATTGATTGTAGGACTATCACTATAATACCTATTTAAATATTCATGCTGATGAAGAAGATAGGCATTGTTTTCGCGGTAATACTTAATCTTTAAGAACCTATACCTAATATTTTCCAGCATATTTCTATATTTATTGTACAACGGGTACCATACTATTATAGCATATTCTAACTTAGATCTTACAACAATTAACTAGTGATGTTAATGCTGATGACGATTGAAATTCAGTTGTAGATCTGATACCAAAACCAGAGTTTTGTTTGCACTTACACAACATTTGTTACATGAGTGGAGAAACTGAGTTTACTGTCAAACCACACACCCAAATCACAAACACAGTTTTTATGTGATAACAGATAGTTATTTAAATTGTAGGAAGCTTTTCACTGGATACACTTTTCTATTAAACGATACCACAAAGCATTTGTTGACATTCATTTCATGTTGTTTACATCACACCAGTTCACTACACAGTTTAAGTCTCGTCGAAGCTTGTTTGCACCTTCAGTGTCGTAAATAACGTTCAAATATTTTTAAGTTCTGCATAGTTGAGCTTGAGAGCTGTACCAGCACAGTCTACCACATCATTAATGTATCAGCATAGTAATGACCCCAGATTGCTTCCTTGTGGTGCTCGGTTAAAGTAAGAAATTTTGTGACGGTAATGGTTAAATGACACATAGTTATATCTGTTCCTTAAATAGTCTGTAGTAAAGACATAAACCAGATGACGTACCATACATGTCACTTTGTTTTTTTAATTAGTAGTGCATGACTGATTCTATCAAAAGTTTTAAACATGTTAGTGTATATAACATCTACACAGGGATAAATCAATCTTTTCTACATTGACTAAAACGTCAGGTTGGTTACATCTGATCTATTTGGCAAGCATAAACCCAGTGCCTTAATAAGATCTTATTTTTTATTTGGACAAATATGTGTTCGTACAATACTTTTTCAAAAATTTTTGCGGGCGTATTGATAATTGATAAGGGCCTGTAGATTTCAATTTTTGGCCGACTTCCACTCTTATGTATCGGAATAATTCTCGATTTCAATAGATTAGGAAAGATACTTTTATTATGTGGTTATAAATATGCGTTAATGGTTCAGACAACAATTCTATATAGCCTTTATAAATATAGGCTGGAATACGATCCGGGCCTGCACAGTACTTTTAATTTTTTTTAGAAGCATCAATTACTTGCGTTTTAGTTACAGGAACTAGGTTACTAATATAATTGTGCGGGAACAATTGTTTTGTGAATAATACATTTCAAATGCAGCTGATTTAAGGCGATCTTTAACATATACGGAACAGTAATCTCGGAATGCATCAGCAATTGTTGTACCACTGGATATAAGTTCTTCATTTACTAACATTGATGGCGGAACAGAACTACATGTCTTCTTTGAATTAATAAAATACCAAAATAGTTTCGGATTTGATGTGATGTTAATGTCGCATATGTATGTATTTTTGTAGGCGGTTTTGATTTCAATTTTTAATGATTTTGCGAAGAATTTTGTAGTTACTGGCGGCATGTTCAGATTTAGTTTGATGGTATGATTTCCTAAAGTGATTTTTTTTTTAATATTATTAATAATTGATGTAGTAAAACCAGAATGGATATTTATTTAAACTCCTGTTTATTGGAACAAATTCATGTGGCATGTAATAGATCTTCGGTTTTTCTCAAAATAGTGTTTTTGAACTGAGAGGCTAAAGTTTCAAAAAATAACGTAATAAACGTGTTAATGTATCCTTCAAAATACGCATTTAATTGCACCAAACAAATTTTAATACATGACGGGCATGCATTACTGCTTTCCGCAATAAATATGCACACATCTCAAGATGTTAAAATTGTTTTTGAAAAATCTTTAGTCAGGCATAAAATAGCTTTAGACGGAAACGCGCGGAGAACCACTCACCAGTGTGGTTGCTTCTTAATAATTCTAGGTAAAATTCGTTCTAAACGTAGACTAAAGATTTTTAAGGGTAGTATTTGGTGGGAAATTTGATTGTGGAAAATCGTAAACCAGCCTAAGCCTATCCCAAGCCAGGTTAGAAAAGGGTGAGTGGGGGAGGAGTAACCACCTGCTGCCTTGCAGTGATGTAGTTTACTAAAGGAAGACAACCTTGAAATCAAATCACCGAGGTCTTCCAGATTGGGAGTTGGGGCGTAGAGGTTGGCACCCTGTACCCATAAAAACAAAAAAAACACTCTCAGTGACTTAAACAAGAATAACAGGAGACAAAACTTTGGAGAAAACGGAAAATGAGAATAGTAACATGGAATATACAAATGAACAAGCAAAATAGCCAAAAGCGGACATAACAATCCTACAGAAACCAAAAGAAAGCAAACTGCACTTTAGGCTCCACTGTCTTGGCCTTAGTTTGTTCTTTCCACAGCTTTCTGTTGTTTACACTTTCTTCCCAGTTCGTAATTTTGAAGTCTTCTAAATCCTTTTACTTCGTCCCACCATGACTTTCTTGGTCTTTCTTTGTTTTCCTTTAGGTTGGGTTATCAGTATTTTCTTGATTAATTCATTTTCATTTTTCTTTTATATGCCTCATCTATCGCAGTGTAATACTTTGTTGTATTATGGTTTTATATTTTCTTCGGGGTAGATTTCACTTAATTCCATATTTGTTCTTTGTCTTCATATTGTGTTTTCATTTATACCTCCATATATTCTTCTTAAAATTTTTCTTTCCCAAGCTTCAATTTTCATTTCAGTAAAACATCAAAAAACTGCACCGTGTATAGTTTCACTTTTGCCATTTTTGATATATTTTATCTTGTAATATCTTGTTTAACCCCCTGCACTTCTATTTCCAGCTATTAATCTTCTTTCGATAGAGGGCGCTATCTTCAAGAGCTCTAGCTCCTTAGGAAGCATTTTCGGACTAGGTGAATTGGGTTAAATTGTATTAAAATTATCTGAGGAATCTCCGGTCTTCGTTTGTCCAGGAGAGGTTCTGGACACCCTGTATATTCAGTTCTTATATCTTCGTTAGCTTCTTTTAATAATTCCACTACAATGTTGTCGGATCCTGGTTTTTTTTATTTTAATTTTTTTTATTACGCTTAGACATTCTTCTAACGTAGGGGTTCTCCATCTCTCTCCGACTTACTGTCTACGTTTATCTGTTCCACTTCAGTAGTTTGTAGCATTCTGGCATAGAGCTGTTTCCATGTGTCGAGTATTTTCTTTGTATCAAGCGTCAAAGTTCCATCTGTCTCAATTGCTACTACTGGTTTTGTAAAGTGCCTGTTTCTGTCCCTTATATTTTGTAAAACTTTTTTACATTTTTATTTTAAAAGCTTCTTCTATCTCTTCTATTATTTTTCTTTGTCTTCTCTTTTCTTTCTTCTGCATATTGTATGTGCTTGTTTCCTTAGCATAATGTATATCTTATGGTCTTCCACAGCTTGCGTTTGAAACCATTTCAGTCTGGCTGTTCTCTTTGTTTCTGTTATTTCTTCGCATTCTTTATTAAACCATTTGTTTTCCTTTTCTTGGATTGTGAGACAGGGTTTTGTACTTACGTTTATCACTTCTTTGATATTATTCCATTCAATTTCTACGTTTCTTCTATTTTTTTCCTTTTAGTTTTTCTGTAAGCGTGTATGCATATTTGTTTTTGTTTTTTTTTTTCTTTGAGATTTTCTACATTTCTTTGATACTTTCCTATCTTCTTTTCGTCAGAACCATTTAATTTTTGCCTGTGTGATGGTTGTTTCACCATAATGTGATCCAAGCTTATATCTGCCTCCCTATACAGGGTGTTAGGTAACATGCGGCAAAAATTCAATGGGGTTTTTCATGGCCTAATCTAAGAATATTTTGTCCTATGATGATTTCCTAAACACCTCTTTATTTCGAAGATACAGGGTGAACAAAATGTGCCACATGTAACAATATTAATGTAAATAAAAGTATGGCGTACGCCAATGAGTTTGTCAAGTAAAAAAATTAAGTGACGTTTAGCTGTTTGATGTCACATTTGTTTAAAGTGAGTGACGTTTAGGTCTTTACGTGTCTTTAATAGTTAGTGAAGTCCGCTATTATGGCTGGAGGAAGTCATTTCGAACATTTATTGTAGATTGATCAACTTTACATTTATTTTTGATATTAAATATTGTTACTGTCGCAAATTTTGTTCACCCTGTATCTTCGAAACTAAAGAGGTGTTTGAAAATCATCATAGGACAAAATAATCTTAAATTACGCCAAGGAAAAACCCCTTGAATTTTGCCGCATGTTTACCTAACACCCTGTATAATCTCACTAATCCTACATGATTTGATTGTTTCGTGTTATGAGCAAGCGATCTATTTGATTTTTTGTTTATCCATCAGGCGATATCCATGTTGCTTTATGAATATTTTCTTCTTCTGCATTGTGCTCTTGATTACCATGTTATATATTTCTTGCCATAAAAGTCAATTAATTTTGCCCATTTCATTTGTTTCTTCATGTAAACTTTCTTTTCCTTACTATTGATTCATTTGCTTTTCTTTTCCAATTTTTGCATTTTGGTCTCCTAATATAATTTTTATGTGTAAAACTTGGGAATTTTATTGAATAGATCTTCATAAAACTCTTCTTTATTTTCTTGTTCTGCCATCTCCGTAGGTCTTCTATACATTTATAATGCTATATTTTCTCAGACTTTCCTCCTGTTATTCTTATGTAAGCTTATTCTGTTATTTACCGTTCTAAACTTCAATACTTGATGTTTTAATTGGTTTTTACAAAGCCTGTTCCAAGCCTGTTTACCTTTCCCCATCCATTCATCACATATGTACCCATTAACTTCTCTTATGCTTCCATCTTTTATGTTTGATTCTTGGATTGCCATTACATCAATCTCGTATTTGTAGCTATTTTTTGTTAGTTGTGTTATTTTTTTCTTCTCTGTTTAGGCCCTGAACGTTTCCAGAAGAGCTAAATTAAGTTTTGTATTTTAGTTTGTTATTTTTGTTTTTTTTTTTTTTTTTGAAGTAATACTCAACTTTTTTCCATCGATGTGTTCGTCGTCTTTGTTCTGTCCTTTATTAACGTACTTAGGTTTTTGGTGCTGCATCTTTGATCTTTTTAGAGTTTCCCCTTCTCATCGCTCCTGCGAAACATTCTTCCCGTCAATTTCAATTTTTTATGACCTACTTTTGCGTTTTTTCCTTTCATTTCCATCTTGAACCCGATAGACCTTTACTGGTATTGATTCTTTTTTGTTTGTGTTATAATTGAACTTAACCCGAAGTTTTCTAATATCTCTTTCATCCGGATCGTTTAGGCAGAGTGGTGCCCTCCCTTTTTGTTTTTTGCTTTGACTTACCTTCATTCCCAAATTTATTTTTTGTTACTATTCTAATAAATTTATTAATCCTGCGTTTACATTTGATTTTAATTTGTCTGAATACTACAACGTTACAACAGGATCATCGAATAAACTAGTTCAATTAATTTCAATCTATTTGTTTTATTTACATTAACAAAAGGTTCGGTTTTTCCATAACTTAACAACCAAAGCAACACCAACAAAAATTTAAAAAAACTAAAATTTTTTCTTTGGCTCTTTTTTTATTCTATTTTATTATTACTCTTTTTCTTTCTTCCATCCACTTTCTTTTTCCACCATCTTCTTCATCCACCCAATTCATTCCCTCTCTTTCAACAACACTTTTCTCCTCTTTCATACCGCTCTTCCTCACTACACTCTAATTTCAAATGTTCTACCTTTTTCCCACCCCTCCTACACATTCTACACTTCCCTATCTTCGTCCTTCGACCAGTACTTATTTTCATTCTTTTCATTTCCTACTCTAAATTTTGCGATTAGTCTTTTATATTCTAATGCCATTCTTAGGATTGTTATGTAATTCGGTTTTTCCATCTGTTATTAATTCTTCATACTTCGTGTTGTATTTTCCTTCTCTAATTCTTGCTCTTCTTTCTTGTGCCTGTGTGTCTCTATTTATCTGTCTATTTCTTCTTTTATACATCTTCCTCATCTCTTATCTTTTATTTCTTTCTTGCATATTCTCCTCTTTCATAATATCTTCTTCTAGCATCTTCACCATATTTTATCTTTTGCTTCTCTACTTCCTTTCAACATTCATATGATATCTTATTTTCTTTCTTGCTTTCCATCTTTTCTTCATACCATATTGCCTTTTTCCTGTCTGTATCCTTATTTTTTAGTTTACATTCTTCTTCAACTATATAACCTGGTGTTTCCTTCTCCAAACCTAATGTCCACTTCCAATACCTTTCCTGTATCTTCTCCAGTTTCTCTCATTCTCTCCATTCACACTCTGCTCCATACATTCACACTTTTACTATTCTCTCAAATATCCATCTTCTTTTCTCCAAGTCTTTCGCAAAATTCTTTCTCTTATACCCCATACTCTCTTATTATTTTTTTTCTTTTTCTTTAATTCTTAATTTGGTTTCGTCCTTGTTGTCGTACCTCACCAATATACTCTGGGTATTTATACTTGTCTCCCATCTCTATCTGTTTCTCTCGCCCACTTGCATTTTCCTCCGTTTTATTCTACCTTTTTCTTCTTAAACTCTATAATTTTTGTTTTTCCTACATTTAATTCTAATTTCTTTTTTTCAAATATCTATTTTTACTTTTATCATTCTTTTTATTTACCTGCTGTGTTTTAATTTCTGTCTCCAAGTTTCTTACATAAAAGAAAATAAATCAGAGCTCAGTGGACACCCTGTCTCAACCGCTTTTGCTATCTAAACTCTATTCCCAGCTTTTCCCCTACCCTCGTTCTGCACCTTGTTTGTTTGTATATTTCTTCTATCGCATCTATTAAATCTTCGCTTATTCCAGCCTTTTCAAGTTTTCCCAACAAAATCCCTTTTTCACCTCATCAAAGCTGACCTCAAGATCTAAAAACATTGCAAACATTTTTCCTCTTTTCTTCCCTATTTCTCTATTAACTACATAGTATCCACTGTTTCTCTTCCTCTCCTAAAAACTCATTTGCCAATCTGGTATCAACTTCTTTTCCTCTACTTCTTTCTCTAACCTTTTTCTTATTATTTCACTGTAAATCTTATATCCGACATTCAGAAAGGCTAACTCCTCTGTAATTTTTTCTTCTATCCTGTCTCCTCCTTTGTATATTTACAATATTATGATTTCCTCTGTCATTTTTGGTAACCCTCCTCCTTTCCATATTTTTTCAAATATTCCTCTTAATCTTTCTTTTCATCATTATTATTTTCACTGCTACCCCCCAGCATTCCATCTGTGCCACCAGCCTTTCTTTATTAATAATCTTGTTTATTGCTTCTTCCATCTCCTCCTTTTCCAATCCCCTCCCTTCTCTTACTTTCTTATTTTGCTTTTATCTTCTTTTTTCTTTGATTCTATGTCTACCTCTCAATAACTATACAATGTTGCTCCCATCCTCTTCTATTTTTAGCTCCGTTTGCTCGATCTCGCAGGTATCACATTCAATTTACAAAAATCATGCGTTTCGTCACTGATTACATAAATAGCTATTATTCAACTCAGCATTACGTACTCATCTCGTTATAGCGAACAACTTCTACCAATAAATGATAAAACATTACTATTATCGCAAGATTCATTTTTCAACTTAAAACTCACAGAATTAAAAGGCAAAAAAAATTAACAATATGGTTATGGTAAGCAATCTTAATTTTGTTCATGTTGTCATAAATAGTTGTCTGTTTACCACCGGTTAAAGTTATCTCATCAAAGAGCAATGTAATTTCATAGTAATGTATTTTCACTACATCATCGCTCAAACCTCCGCTTTTTGATAAACGCAGAATTTATTATATATTTAAAACATTATGCAGGATCTTTTATTGTAAGGTCGTGTTTATCAACTTCACCCCCCCTTCTTCCTCGCCTTCATCCGCTTCTGCATTAGTAACCGGCAACACAGATGGCGACAATGTCAGCTTCAGTTAGTTCTCCACAGACAGCTAAGTCATTATCAAAAGGTAACGAAGTCTTGGAATTTTGTTTACTTGAAAGTGAAATACTTGAACTCTTTGCCAAGTCCTAGCAAGTTCTACGCATGTTACCATAAACCCACTTTTTCTTAAAAGCAGTTTGCAATGGTCCTTTCAGTGACCAGATTCCAAGCTGGCGATCACCTACATGTCAATTGTAGTCGGCGTTTTGCGTTCTACATCAGCAAGACAACTTCCTTTCTATAGTACATTTGAAAGCTTTGAATAATGTCTTGTTCAGTGGTTGTTGTTTCGAAGTGGTATTTGGAAGCAAGAACTTTATTTTTATATTTTTCTCTTTATCAAGACTTTTAAGCCAATTGCTAAAAGCATCACTGATCATCAAAACATGGTTTTGATATGTAATCTGTTTGCAGGTTATTGACATTTTAAAACATCGCGGTTTCTTATATTTTCGATTTTAATTGAAAAACTTAAGTTTGTAGGTCTCGGTACAATTTGCTCTTAGCAATACTGTTAAACGAGTTTGCCGTTTTCCACCATTACATGTATCCTTAACTTTGAATGTTAGAATTTCGTCAGGTAAACATTTACTTATAGACGTCTTGGAATCGTATCCAGGCGGTCAGCTCTGCCAGTTCGTCTTTCCACTCATGCATATATTCATGACACTACCACGTTCACAACAAATTTTCGAAAACAATCTCGTTTCGTTTTTGAAAATTTGAAACCACCGTTGCTGGCACGGAACTCTGCATGTCTCAATTCTACTGCAAACTGCTGACTTTTCTGAAGGATATGAGGCCTCCGATTGAAAGAATTTTATCTCGGCATTGTTTTAACCACTTTAACACACATTCCTCGAGGAACTCTTCTACTGTTTCCAGGCAAACCCCTTCCTACTGAAAATTAATGTACACTAATGAAATTTAAAACTTGGACACCACAATTTCTGTAAACAAAAGTTTGCACATTGTGAAGCAGGCTTAAGGGTATCATTTACAATTCTAACAGCAGGTAGTCTCAGCAGGGGTTATCTTATAGAAGGACTGTAGAATGAATCATTACACTAAGCACGTTTTAGAAAATAGGTAATTTACGTTGCTTACTTAATTTTTTCTTTAAAGAATATATTTGAAGGTATCGCTAATTAAACACCATAGCTCGATTAATTATCGAATCAAAATTTTGTTTAGGAAATGTTTACAAAATAAAATTAGAAATAATTTTGATTTAAAAAACGTCTACAAGCAATAACTTTTAAATTAAATCAAAAAACTAAACATGGTTATTTGGGTTGACTGATTATTACTTATTTTTAAATAAATCTAACCTACTAATTATTGTAAGTTATTAAAAAAAATCATTAAACTCTCTATTCATAATATTTAGTCCTTACAAAATGTATATTTTATGACGTTTCATTTTTTCTGTAGTTAATATAAAAAGTGAAAATAAAAACTAAGGCAATTCTTATTGTCAACGTATATATTTAGTTTTTGACAAGAATTTATTACATAATTATAATTAAGATACCAAGTTATAGTTTAAAATTAAATGAAAACTTTTTTTTAAATAAAGGTATTACTATATAAATAAATATAAGAAATCAATAATGGGTGTGACCTCCATTATTATTGATACATTCTTGGAGGCGTCTGCTCATTGACGCTATCAAGGTATCAATATAATTAATATTAATCGTTTCCCATGCGGTATCAATGGCTGCAATTAGTGCATTACGGTTTACTGGTATAAAATTTGGCCCTTGTTGTCTTCGGATAACAGCAAGTATTCGAGCCCAAACATTTTCGATAATGTTAAAATCTGGGCTTTTTGCTGGCCAGGGTAACAGCTCAAGTTATTTTCTCGTATCCAATTGCGCACAACCCGCGAAGTATGAATAGGGGCGTTGTCCTTTAACAACAAAAATACATTATGAAAATGTTAATTCAACAGATCCCGAACTATTTTTTGGAGAAAGTATAGTGAAATAAGAATACTTACTTGTTGGAAAATATAATCTTCGTCTGGATAAAACACTTCGACTGAAGGTTTCATAATAGTTTCAAAATATCTAAATACGCAGCAGAATCAAGACGTCCATCGATAGCCCAACAAACTCCTGGACCCCGCGCGCTAACCCAACCCACACATTCACAGAAAAATAACCACTTCGTTTTTAGGACATATGTGATTATTTTCGTAACGAGTTCCTTCCATTCTAAAAACTTTTAGTGGTCCATCGTTGCGGCTATTGAACGTTTTCGTCGCTAAAATCACTCGATTCCAAAATTCCAAAGGTTCGTTCACATATCGCCTTGCAAATTCAGACGACGTCTCATATTTTCGTCACTGAGAACTTCTTTCGCAGCAGCATTATACTTCTTTATTCCCATCTCCTTTAATCTTTTTGTGCAGTTATACGGCATCCGGGAAAATGTGTATCTGCTATAGCCCTGGAGTATGTAGCAAATGGTTGTTCTGTTACGTAATGAAACAACTCGAGATCTTGAGCACGTGTAGATACTTTAGGTCTACCACTTCCGATGGCTCTTTCCAAAGTGTGTTCAAGATTCCATTTTACTCGGTAATGCCCTACGGTGCTTTTGGTATATCTAACATACGTGAAATTTCACGCACGCTACGGCCCGCCGCTAATTCCGAAACAATCCGCGCTTTCAAATCAGCACCGAGATGAGGTGGCATTTTCACAACACGAAATTTTAAACTAAAATGGAATTTACATTTCTTACTTTATTTATTGGTTCACACTACCCCTTCTCAAACAGTAGGTAATTGTTTATTTATTACATACTTCTAATGACCAATGTAACAACCCTTAGAGCAATATGACTCAAAGGAAGTAAATTAAACAAGCAAGGATATTCTATTGTTATTGAAACTTATTCATAAAGTAAAAGCCATTTCCTTATAATGCTAATGGACAGGATTTTCTTTTAAGTATTAAGATTACAATAGAGGACTTATAAACTTTCGAAAATATCTAATTATAAATATTTACACTGCAATTGCGCTTTTTCCTTAATAATTTCTTAGCAATAACATACACGTTCTTGGTTTTAAGTTGTCATAAATTTGATATGATATAAATTTGTGTTTCTAATATTACATCACAAACTAATCTTTATTCGCCAAAAATTGTTGCTTAAGTTGTAAAGCTTCGTACACACCTGAACAACAAACCGAGCAACAAACATAACAACGAACCGAAAGTCAAACAGAACGACAAACGATCTTTTATGATTTCCACAATCCGAACAACAAACGGAACGTTTGTGCTGTTCCATAATTATTTTCAGTAGTTTTCAGTTCATATATATTTATTATTGAGAAGAAAATTGCGGAAAACAAGAAGATAGTGCCAACCAAATTTTACGCACAAAGAAGAGTAAAAATTATAATTTACTTCGCTTTTTTATTTTGGAAATTTCCCGCCCAAATGATGCTAATAGGGACATCATTTTTTCTTGCATTCTTAAACACTGATTAATTTAAAACATTTTTCTTCTGTCAACTCCATAATATTACCTAAAACACAACAAACCCACAAAAGGAGGACAAAAATAAATAATTTAATTCTCCCGCATAAGTTTGTTCGCCGTTTTGTTTAGATTCGTCCAAACCTGCAAACGCATTCGCGCGCATTTTCTTTGATGTCGGAGAAAAAACCGACAAGTTGCGGGAACGCCGCAAACCGTTCGTGGAACAATCAGGACTTGCGAATCTGTTCTAAAATTCGTACGTAGCACCGTCCAAATTAATGTTCCGATTGCCGTTCGGTTCGTTGTTCTGTTTGTTCCTCGGTTTGTTGTTCAGGTGTGTACGAAGCTTTACAATAAGCATATTAATATGAACTATATCTTATGAAAGGAGAGTTATGTAACTATAATTAACGACTTAACGTTACGTTAGTAGATTCCATTTACTATTTACACATATTTTCTTGGAACATTCGATAATTAACTATCGGGATATGATGACCCTATACTTCGCAGGTTGTGCGCAACTGGATACAAGCAAATAACTTGGAGCTGTTACCCTGGCCAGCAAAAAGCCCAGATTTTAACATTATCGAAAATGTTTGGGCTCGAATACTTGCTGTTATCCGAAGACAACAAGGGCCAAATTTTATACCAGTAAACCGTAATGCACTAATTGCAGCCATTGATACCGCATGGGAAACGATTAATATTAATTATATTGATACCTTGATAGCGTCAATGAGCAGACGCCTCCAAGAATGTATCAATAATAATGGAGGTCACACCCATTATTGATTTCTTATATTTATTTATATAGTAATACCTTTATTTAAAAAAAAAGTTTTCATTTAATTTTAAACTATAACTTGGTATCTTAATTATAATTATGTAATAAATTCTTGTCAAAAACTAAATATATACGTTGACAATAAGAATTGCCTTAGTTTTTATTTTCACTTTTTATATTAACTACAGAAAAAAATGAAACGTCATAAAATATACATTTTGTAAGGACTAAATATTATGAATAGAGAGTTTAATGATTTTTTAATAACTTACAATAATTAGTAGGTTAGATTTATTTAAAAATAAGTAATAATCAGTCAACCCAAATAACCATGTTTAGTTTTTGATTTAATTTAAAAGTTATTGCTTGTAGACGTTTTTAAATCAAAATTATTTCTAATTTTATTTTGTAAACATTTCCTAAACAAAATTTTGATTCGATAATTAATCGAGCTATGGTGTTTAATTAGCGATACCTTCAAATATATTCTTTAAAGAAAAAAATTAAGTAAGCAACGTAAATTACCTATTTTCTAAAACGTGCTTAGTGTAATGATTCATTCTACAGTCCTTCTATAAGATAACCCCTGCTGAGACTACCTGCTGTTAGAATTGTAAATGATACCCTTAAGCCCGCTTCACAATGTGCAAACTTTTGTTTACAGAAATTGTGGTGTCCAAGTTTTAAATTTCATGAGTGTAAGGTATTTACACTTTTTCTGATAATTGGAAAATTCGTTATAATGATAAAATTTTTAATTTGTAATTTTCAATAACTCTCTTTTTTTATATTAGATTGTTCCTTCAATTTGAACGTTCTGCAATACAGAACAATTATGAATAAATACAATCTTTGAAAGACTTTATGTAAACGTTTGTGCTTTTAACATACTTTTAATTTAACTAAACAAGAGGGTTACCAAATTTCAGTAATGCAGATGTCCACCTCAGTAAAGCAAAATTTCCCAATTTCAAAACAAAACAAATTACGTATCATATGACGAATTTATTTAAAAATTAGAAAATTTAAATTTCAAGCAGGGGCACGAAATGACGTCCTCAAGATGGCGTATAATGTGCGCGTGAGCATATCTGTAAGTTGTTAGCACCATAGATATTATAATTATTAGACCTTCACGGGCATGCGTTCAACAATTTCTCAAAGTTTTATTATTGTGTGGTTTCAGTTTAATCGCAATCAAATGGATGGTTTAGGAAGGCATAAAAACATTCATGATTAGAAAAGATTTTTGTAAAAGCCATCTTGATAATAATCTCCCAATCATTCAAATTAACACTTTCAGACCACTACACGATAAATATGTGTCAATTTGTTTGCCTGAGATCGAGGTTATAGACGTTCGAGTTACACTTTGCGTGTGCATTGGTCGTGTCGATAAAAGAGAAATGACGCGACGATGACGTGCGATTAAAAAATAACCTCCAGACGATCGCTCAATTTCGATTACCTCATCGCGTAGGTGCTAAAAATATTTAGAAATCAAATGTTAAAAGCTCCGCGTTTTTCGCGGGATCAGATTTTGACAATCACTAAAATGGCGAGCAAGCGAGCGCGCGTCTTTAATTGATTATTTTTAATAGAATTTTGTCAGAAAAGGCGTCGGGTGAAATTGACGATTGATGACGGGCGTGCACCAATTAGTTAATATTTTGTTTACTTCGATTGTGTTGTGTTATTTATTACGCATGCCAAAGTGAGATATATTTTCCTTGTCAGTTGCGCAACGCTGCGTCGGTCCGATTATTTTTCTGCGGCCCGATGTTCATTTGTTCTGTCAAAGGAACAAGTGGTAGTCAGGACGCGCCGTTGGTGTTTTGTTTTTCAAGTACCAAGTGCTCACCGTATCTTAATAGTTAACGATCAAATACCTACATGCTCGCGTACGATGCATTCACAGGCGTCAACCGACTTTTAAAATCTAAAACCATATGTGGGAATCGTCGACGTCCGTTAAACCCAGTGAGTATCTTTAATTAATGTTTATCCGTGGAAATTAACGGCTGTGACGAAGCCAGGTCAATATTTAAAGGAAGTTGTAAGCGTAGGGGCGTATTAAACGCGCCACCATCTCGTGGTCGTTTACGACACCCCGACGGCCTTGTAACGAAAACCCAGAATTTTAGGTGCGTTCTAACAACCCCCACGGAGAATGTGTTCTATAACAAAAGAGAAGGGCTCTATTTATCAATGAAATTTCGCTAGTTCATTCATGATAAGTTGCATTTACAAATATGTTCCAATTTTTTATTCGTACCGGGAGGATGTTTGTGCTGAGTTCGGTAATCCACATCCTGGTGCAGTAAGTGCGATAAGCGACGCCGATTTCGTAAGTTCAAATCCGGGTTCGGGTTATCATCGTTTTCTCCTACAGAAAAAGTATTCAGTTTATTTCTTGTCGGTGTGTTAGTTATTCTTATCTTCGGACACTAAATACAAGTTGTTGTTATTTTTTCTCATAAATTTTTCCGATAAGTTAGTAGGTTTTGTTTCCGAAATCGGTGACGTATCGCGTCTGGTTGCGATTCTACCGTATATTTAACGGACATTGCGGTGATGCGAACATAATTAACGAACAATAGAAGTCTAGACGCTCCCGTTTTTAATTTTTCTTCATTATAGAAAGCGCGAGCAACCGTCGGATGTTTTATTTCACTTTTTAACAAAAAAAAGAACAGTACAAATTGAAAAGTTTCGAATTATTTTGTTTTTTATTTCGCAGGATTAAGTTTTACGCATTCTAACATGCGTGATCGAAAGCGCAACAGAAAAAGCAACGCCACAAGTTAGTCAATTGTAAAATGCCTGGATTAACCGCGTTCAATCGAAGGTGGAGCGTTGGATCTGATGACTTTGTCCTACCTGGAGGTATCTTATCAACTTTTCATTTGATATGGTAGGTGTATTTCTTAAAGGTTTCTTCATGACGAGTTTTTCGTTTCAGTGCCGTTACATTAACGTGCTTGTTGTGCCTAACTGACTTTACCAATTCGGATCGTTGCGTATTAGAAATTTGGATATTTAATGTAGTTTATTTATCGATTGTGATGTTATGTTTAACGTTAGAAGTTTATATGTCATGCGTATCTTACAAAGGAAGTATTTTAAACACGGAACCTCGGAATGCCGTCAAATACATACTGTATATACGATTATGTAAGTGAACGAGATGCTAAAATACGTAGGTACTTCACGTTTATACAATTTCAGTGGTACTTAATGGGGAAATGGTGGTACTCGGGTACGGCATCTATTGGACCGCCGTCAACTACCACACGTGTCCCGTCAATTACGCAAAGACAGTATTTTTAGGTGAGCTTTTTGGGTTTTGTTCGATTTCGAGGACTGATTAGTTTAAAATTTATTAGTATTAATCGTATTGAACTGTTTTACTATCGCCTGCATTTTTGTAAACATATGGTGCGCGTACGATCCGGCTGGAAAATCGTGGGTGAAGATGAAAGCGTATCAGAGATCGATGCGCGAAGAATCGAAGTTTCAGTACAAGCGATCGGGAAGCACTCGAAATTGGCGACAAAGGTAAACATTGTTTCTTCGCTATACAAAGTCTCTCTCCAAGGGATTATCTTTGAAACGGCTAAAAGGAAAATTATGAAATTCTAGACTTTATCCTGCGTATTTTAGAACAAATGTCAAATGTTTTTGAGGTCAAGGTTTAGCGTACGGCCGTTTAAAACGGCACCTTATTTTTTTCTCTTTCCAAAAATAATAGCAATGTGTGATGCTTGCTTCCCAATTCGGTTAGTTTCTGTAAATAACAAAAGCGGACGGATCTTGGGCGCCAGATTTGATGACAAAGTTTAGTCTCCGTTTGCTTGTCGGGCAGCTACAGTGGAGGTTAAAAATTCCAGTGTTCTAATCGTCCAAAGGGAAGCAGTTCGGAGAAATAAACAAAATACAATAAAACTCAAAACTTCTTTATTTAGCACGAAACAAGAGCGGCGGTTAATTTAGGAATGAGGGTAACGGCGGTCTGTTAAGGGATGCGATAGGTAGTGGGAGTGACGACATGTAATTGACTTCTGTATAGAAGATAAAAAAAATTTGGAATTTATTTTATTTTTCGATAATTGATAATGATTCGAATTATCTTTCATAATTATCGAATAAGGTGATACATTGCTATTACTTTTAATAAAATAATGAGAAACATGATTAAAAATTCATATACGTAGACAGTAGCTATATGATCCCGATCCTGGACCACTTTTGACGGAAATTTGAATTTCGGTCGTCGTCGGCAACGTTCGATTTGCGAGTAGTTAAAAATGGCGGCGAAATCACATTTTAGAAATATTTTGGATTGTACAGGGTGCTCTAGAAACACGTACCATATCAAAGTTGGGATATTTTAAATGGAACACCCTGTATTTTTTTATATTTTTAAATTGTACAATAAAAAATAATGTATGTTCTTTAACATGTTCCTATACCTACTTACTTCCGTTTCTGACATAAATCGATTTTACCTGATTTGCAGACCCTCCCAAAAATTCAATAACTTTAAGATAAATAGAACAAGCAACTTTGGTTTACACCACCTTACTAAGAACCTTCAACATATCTTTGCAATATTTACTATTATCTTATGATGCACTAACGACTTAAAACTTACATAGTGGAACACCCTACATTTCTGTAACCTGTGGAAGCTGGAACTAATTAATTTTTAGTCGATATTAGGGTAACCAACCCTAACTCTGATAGTTTTCGAGATATTTATTGTTTTTGATAGTTTAATTTGGATGTACTGGAGTCTAAGTTACCTGTGAAATATCCGCAATAGGGACATTATGTTGCAACTTTCAGTTTTAAATATTTACCTTAAAAATATTTATTTTTTTTTAGAAAAATAAACAGAAACCATCATTTTTGGATTTTTTAACAAAGTTACCAATGTTTACACTGTCATCGATTTTTGCTGAAACTAATAACGGTTGCTTTTGTTTGTGACAGGTGGGCGTGATTCGACTGACTCTTAGAACCCGGCATACGTCATGAGCACATTTCTGTTATTTTTTTTGAAAAAAAATTTTTTAAGGTTAATATTTAAAGCTGGATTGACCTATACATTAAGAATGTTTGCAAGATAATGTTCATTTTACAGGTAACTTAAATTCCAGTAAATTGCAAATTGTTAAACTAGCAAATTTTAAAATATCTCAAAAATTGTTAGTTAGGGGTTGGTAACCCTAATACCGATTGAAAGGTAACTAATTCCTAATTACAACAGGCTACAGAAATACAAGGTGTTCTATTTAAGTTAAGCAAGTTATTTAAGATTTAACTAGTTACCGTTATGCGGTAGTATTTAAAACACTTAGTACATTATAACATAATAGTAAATATTGCAAAGGAATGTTGAAGGTTCTTAGTAAGGTGATGTAAAACAAAATTGCTTGTTCTTATTTATCTTGAAGTTATTCCATGTTAAAGAAGAATATACATTATTTTTTAGCATACAATTTAAAAAATTGAAAAAAAATACAGGGTGTTCCATCTAAAATAACCCAATTTTGATATAGTACATGTTTCTGGAGCACCCTGTGCAATCGAAAATATTTTTAAAATGTGGTTTCAAATAATCTCGATATACAGTGTGTCCCCGGATTGGTAGAAACGACTCTTGTGATAGATAAAAATTTTTGATATAAAATTTCATTGTTTGGAGTTCAGCCCTGCTTAGTAAAGACTAATTTCTGGCATAAATTTAGTTTTCTAAAATCATGTATGCCTTGGATCTTTTTAAAAATCTGATTTATGGTTCTAGTAAACTACCTTTCTTAGTGAAGATATAACAAAATTTGATTAACAAAAGTTGTTTGAATCATGAAAGAGTCCTACTTCTAGAATTTCAAGTACCTAGGCCAACGTTGATGTTTTGGCAATTTACAATAACTTTTATCTGATAGTTTAATATTGTTTATCCTTGGATAGGTGATATGACTCTTGTAAAAACGATAAGATTCTAAATAAACAAAATAAATAAAAAAATTTCTTTAACACAGTTTATTACTATAAATATTAAAAGATAACACTTAAATTATTAGCTATTACAAGTTACTGAAGTTCTAGAATAGAACTCTTTTATCATTCTAAACAACTTTTGTTAATCAAATTTTGTTATATCTTCACTAAGAAAGGTCGTTTACTAGAACAAAAATCAGATTTTTGAAAAGATCCAAGACATACATGATTTTAGAAAACTAAAATTATGCCAGAAATTAGTCTTTAACTAAGCAGGGCTGAACCCCAAACCAGTGGCGGTTTGTCCATATGGTCATTTGGTCAATGACCTCCCAAAAATTTTGACAATATATAAAAAATATTAATTATTACGTGTTTTATTAAAATAGGTAATTAAGTCGCAAGTACAATAACTTAAAATTTATCGGTCGTCGTTCGTAATTCATCCTCTTCAACCTTGGGCTGGCGGTGCGAATTATCCTCATTGAATTAGATCTACCCGGAAAAACTCAAAAAACGTGCAGCGCCGAATAAACGCGAACGTCCGAAACAATAATCAACTTTGGGTCTGAGCCGAGTTCCGCAGTTTACGTTGACTTCGTATAGGGTATACAACTACGCTTGATTTTTGATTCGATTTTCGCGTGTTTTAAATCAATTTAAGAATTTATATTGATATGTTTTACTGTTGTTGTGTTGTTTTGTAAAAATACTATTTTTGATTCGCGTGTGCATGCGCTATAATAGAAAATGTCAGTAGTGCAGAAAATTAAACAACTAAAAGTGCTAACAAACTTAATTTTACAAAATTAGTTGAGTTCAAGGCAAATGGTCGTCCTTTGCCAGAACTAAGTTTACGACAGACTAGCAAAGACAAAAATAAAGATGTTCATCGAAACTTTCGCAAGGTAATGTACGATTTAGCTAACTGGATATGTGGTTGTGAAGTATCAAATGTATTTTACTGTTTTGTTTGTTTATTATTTTCTAAAGACTCGTCAGACTCGCTATAGTCCAAATCCGGTGTCAGAGATTTAAAACATTTAAAACAGGAAATAAAAAACATGTTTCGTCTGCAGAACACATGAAATGCTCGGTAAATTTTGCAGCCGTAGGAAATGTTGATATTCGTACACAGCTAGACAATGCTTATAGAAAATCCCTTAGAGATTTTAATGAGAATGTTTCGAAAAATCGCTATATTTTGAACAGAATTGTAGATTGTATAAAATTTTGCGGTGCATTTAAAATATTTATATTTTTAAGTATGTCTATTTTTTAAATTAATTTTGACCTCCCAGTATGATTGACCACGAGCCGCCACTGCCCCAAACAATAAAATTTTATTTCGAAAATTTTTGATCTTTCACAAGAGTCGTTTCGCCTATCCGGGGAAATACTGTATATGTGCATTGAGATTTCTTGCATTATTTGTCGTTTTAGTGCTACAGAATAATTCGTTTGTAATGCCCCACCCTGTATTTAAAACGTCACATATTAAATCAAAGCATTTTCTATAATGTAATTATCTTTCATACCGCCCGACTAAAAACAATGTTTTAAAAACTAAAAATTTGTAATTTTGCATATTTTCGTATGGTGTACGTACAATCAAAATAACTTATCAGGTTTATAGAATTTTGTTAGATAACAGTATTATTACGTTAACGAACGTTGCCGACGACGACCGAAATTCAAATTTCCCGCCAAAAGTGCTCACGTATCGGCATCATATATCTACTATAGACACTATTCAGAATATAAAAACAATAGAAAATCTCGTTCAGATGATGATGAGACGGAATAGTTCCCATAATCATAATACATGCAGTATTTCCTTTTTGAATGGCCTTTGCTTTAGAAAGGGGCTATATCTATTTTCACCTGAGATTGATCTGATTTTGGAACGACGGGTATTCACAAATTTTCTGACCTTCTATCCACCAACTTCCTAAAGTCTTCACAGGGAACGAACACATAGTCTAGTCATCTAGAAGAACTCTGTACATATTAAGTTTTTTCTTCACGGCTCACTCTGCAACTGCTCCAGCCTCAGATTTTGAAGCAATTTCCAGATATGAAGGAGCCAAAGTGTGAGAACAAGTTGCATCCCATAGAAGTGATCTGCCATTGCTTCACGGAATTACACTTAAACCATCAAAAGGTTTTTCATCATCCCTACAAATCCGCGGTTTCAGTGAAGGAATCTTGATCGATGATAAAGCCCTCTTAACTTGTTGATTTATAGTTCAGAATATCGCGACCAAACGACCTAGCATTCTTGAGCAAGTTAATGCATGATCGTCATATTCACAGCACATACATGAGCTTTGCAACCAAAACGAATAGCTTCAGAGATTCTGA
This sequence comes from Abscondita cerata, assembly GCA_030710515.1. NCBI lineage: Eukaryota > Metazoa > Arthropoda > Insecta > Coleoptera > Lampyridae > Abscondita > Abscondita cerata. Next base: position 21,077 of record JALBCR010003355.1, read on the forward strand.
ATGTGTTTTCATCTACAGTTTCCAGTTGTAGATTGGATATCACTGATTGAATTACAAATTTATTCTAATTGATTTGTACACAAGGTATTTTCAGGCTCCCCAGATAGACACGATTTCCACAATGAGATTGCTTCCGTGTAGAAAGCTACTCTAGACTATCACTTCCTCCGATTTATGTTTTAAGGTTGCAGGTGTGGCCATTTCGAATATTGGGGCACCCGAAAGCATTAAAGTAGACGTATCGATTACTTTAATCGCCGGAGAAATATTGAAAAATAATTCACGTTATGATTAGTTTTCTCACAAAAGAAGAGCTCGCATTTGTTTTGGTTGACATCCTGCTTCTTACTTCCTAAAATCTTCCAAAACTGACTCCCAATACTGCATCATCCAAATAAAACACATTCAGCTCTGAGAAAAATTGATCCACAATTCGTTGTAGAACTAGGTATTAATATCAGTTGCATACTATTTACACGCCAGTTTAGCAACTAGTCTTTCCCACTGTGATAGGTCGTATTCCTCCATCCTTTTTAATTTGAGCGCACAAGTTGGACATATTGAAGGATACAGGAGGGATTATAAAAGCCGGACTACACTTTCACCTGCAACTTTCGAGATCAAGTTCTTTAAATGTTGAAGACGTAAATCGTCCAATCCTCCTGAAGGGCTGTTAGGAAATAAGATGTTGGCGCTGAAACCCTTGGGGGCATTCAAAATCATCGGAGAAGAGCTCAGGGAGATCCAGATTACTCGAGGGGGATTGATGTTTTAGATGTAAACATTTCGTAAACAAAATTTTGATTCGATAATTAATCGAGCTATGGTGTTTAATTAGCGATACCTTTAAATATATTCTTTAAAGAAAAAATTAAGTAAGCAACGTAAATTACCTATTTTCTAAAACGTGCTTAGTGTAATGATTCATTCTAGATTCTTCTATAAGATTAAAAAAAAAACCCCTGCTGAGACTACCTGCTGTTAGAATTGTGAATGATACCCTTAAGCCCGCTTCACAATGTGCAAACTTTTGTTTAAGGTTCTCTTTGCTTACGTCGACGAATTACCTTCAGACTGGGGAAATAGCTGAGCAGGAGATGCAAAAACCAATCCTCATTTTACTGTTTAAAATTCGAAAACATTTAAGATGGCTGCCGTACGCTAAACGTTTGACATTTGCTCTAAAATATGCAGAATAAAGTTTTAGAATTTTATAACTTTTAAAGATAATCCTTTGGTGCGAGATTTTTCAGAAACCCTGTATATGTATTTGTGTATGTGTATATTTTCCAGAAAAGTAATGAAGGCGTACCAAGACAGCTGGGACCAGAGATGTCGCGTTTGTTTTGTTGCATGCGGGCGACGGACAGCAATCAGAACTCTTTCCGCGAAATTGCGCGATTACTGTCAGATTATTTTCGCGACTTGGACGTTGTGCCGACGGACGTGGTCGCGGGATCATCTTGTTGAGAATTTATCAGAAGATTGAAAGGCGCGCAATTATTGAAAGGGTTGGTGTTAAATTGATAGTGTATCAATCTCACTTTAGTTGCCCTGATTAAATTTCAGCGTAAGAACGACACTTACGAGTTTCTGTCGGGCGTGCCGGTAACTTCTAGCACCAAGTTCTTGTCGCTACAGGAAGGTGGCGCCGACTTGGGTTTATTCCAAACCGTGATTCGATACGTCTACTTTGCGGTACGTGCCTACGGATGGCCTATGTATGCGATGACGAAAAAATGGGGTTATGCCGAATATGTTCGAAAGCTTCGTTCTGCTTTTCTACTACAAGAAACGGCGGCATCGAAGTTATTGAAGATAACTGTTGTCAACTGAACCGGGCCGCGCTCCAGACGCTTTCCGAACTTGGCAACATTGAGATCATTTATGCTACCTATCACGTCGATATAGGAGAGACGCCGTTCTTTGTCGCGCTAGACTACGATCGCGAGAAAATTGTGATCAGCATACGAGGAACGCTAAGCATGAAGGTGAACCCTACTTTTGCGCATATGTTTGATTAAAAAATGCGTTTTTTAGGACATTCTCACGGACCTGAACGCCGAAGCCGAACGAATACCGGTTGAACCGTTACGCGACGATTTTTTGGGACACAAAGGCATGGTGTCGGCCGCAGTGTACATCTTGGAGAAGATCAAATCGGAGAAACTTTTAGAACGTGCACACAACTACCGTACGTTTATAGGCACCAAAGATTATGATTTGGTAATTGTGGGGCATTCGTTAGGAGCCGGAATAGCTAGTATTTTGGGGATCTTGCTCAGAAAAGAGTATCCGAATTTAACTTGCTTTTGTTACTCGCCACCGGGGGGATTATTAAGGTTGGTGAAGTCCGAGAGACTGATAATGAGTAATTGAGCGGTTGCAGCATGGCCGCAATGGAGTACACCAGAGGTTTCACCACCGGTGTGGTTTTGGGTAAGGACGTGGTGCCTAGGTTGGGGCTCAACCAAATGGAAGCGCTTCGCGCCGATCTCATTAACGCCATTAAAAGGAGCGTAGATCCTAAGGTGAGAGTTTTCTGTTGTTAATGACGAGAGTATTAAATAGTCTGCGTTCAGTGGAAAATAATTTCGTGCGGAGTTATGTGTTGCTGTTGCTCAATTGAACCAACGTCAGCTACAGAGTTGTCCACCGCCGACCAAGCAATGGCCGACTACATTCACGAGAAGAAACAGACGAGGACTGTGGGCGGCGTTCACCCATCCGATAGCACTATAGCATTGACCACGCACCTTCGGATGTATCCGCCCGGTCGTATCGTTCACATAGTCAGACATCATCCGACGAAAGACGAGTAAGTCGCGCTTTTCCTTAAATTTAAGTTAGCACATCGCACTATATATTCTCTTAATTATCATTTCAGACAAAAATATGAACAGTCTTGGAGGTAACTAATTATTTTTTTTCTAAAAAGTAAATCCTTGTGGTCGTGATGTGGTTGTACCTACCAGCATTCGGTGAACAATCGGTTTTTGTGACCTACAATCCGTCTCATCGTTGTTTATAAATGTATAGTCAAAGAACCGATGGGGATACAGTGCGATGGGTACCCATGGGCGCAAATAAAGTTCTTAATATATAACTTATTTAAACAAATTCACAACGGAGTTTCTAGGTTAAGCCGTATACCGCATCTGTTATGGTCATCGGTTCTGAATTTAAATATTCATTTACAAACAAGGATTTCACCGCACGCTTAGCATTGCATGCGACCCCAAGTAGTTGTGACCGATAAGAAAAAGGCGAACGAACAGTAATGGAAATTTTTGTTTTCTTTAATCGCATGGTTTTATTTGTTTACTTATATGTGTAACCCTATATTTGTGTTGGGCAAATCCCAATGATCAGTTAATTGACCCGTTTTACTTCTAAATCTGAAGTTACCGGAATCCTCAACAAAAAAGTTTAGAATTTATCTTATACTTATAAATGTAATTAGTTATATGGATGCCGTTGCCGTGGCGGGAAATTCGAATTTGTGGTGGGGGATTTGAATTTTGGACGCATTTGCGGTGGGTTCGGGCAAGGTCGTGGATGGCCGTGAGTGTTTCCGAGGGTTTAGTCATCGTTGTGGAGGTTCGTATGTGTTTTCGTTTCCCGTCCAAAAAATTGAAATTCGTGTTGGTCGTGTACGTTCGTGTGTCATGTATTTTCGCGTGCGTGTATTTTGTGTACAGATACAGATCTCTCTTTCTTTCTCTATATATCTCTTTACACAGCTTATATCGCTCATTTGCAGGAAAATCGTCTCCCTATATTAGGAGAACTTGGTCTTACACTTCCACGTTGGCCAGACGGGTTAGAAGTGACTATGATATATTTTTAATGATTACCAAAGGTGTTAGTAGGGTAAATAGGACCGACGGCTTAACGTGTTCTCCGAAGCACGGTGGGAGGAGACCTTCTAAATTGACTCGAGAAAATCTCTCGCTGTCACTGGAATCGAACCAGCAGGCTGGCCAATTTACTAAACTGTTTATACAGATTTATACATGACTTTACCGCAGGTTCTCTGGATCAAAATAGACCGTTTGACACCAATTTACCTATAACCAAAAGTGCCTTATATGGGCGCCAGAGGGCGTCAAACTTTCCAAAAAAATATTGTATATTGGGAATAACTCGAGAACCGTTCGACGGATTTTGTTCCGCTTTCGTATGCTGGTTGTCTGCTTCCGAAGACGTGTTTTTGTGTAATGTGGACAAATTTCTGATGCCAGGAAAAGTTGCTTTCATACGGGCACTATCAAATAAATGATAATTGTAGGTTTTGCGACATCTAGTGTCGACTCGTGTTAGCGATCACGTACGCAATGGTTCCCATTAAGCAACTTTGTCGACAGGAATGTAAAAGCAGTTACATAAGTCGATCCTTCGATAATTATAGCCAACATAAGCGTTAGCAAAAAAAATCTCGAATCGCCTAGTGTAAATTTGCAAGAGGTTGTACAATAGCAAACTGTTGTATATGTGTTTATTCGTTCTCTCGTGTATTACATGTTGCTAGTACAACGGTTCTACAGCAAGTGCGTCGTTGGAGTAAGTAGTGCTGCCAACATCTCCTTTTTTTTTTTTTTTTTTTAATTTTTTATTCTTAAGAGTATAAATCATAGTTACTTTTTAAGGCTTACAGCTAGTTACAAATTAAGTCTAATTGGCGTTTTGATGTTTCTGCCGCACCTACTAACTAAACGATTTGCCGCTTCCTCATAACCTTCCTCAGACCTCTTACTTGTTGACGGTTTGTCCAAGTGACTTAAACTATTATTACTTTCTAACACTTTAAAATTCATTGGCTCTTGTAGATCTTTCACATTATTCAACGCATAGTTTTGTAGATCACAAGAGTATGTATCATCTTCCTTGCTATCTACATCCTCATCCCAACGAACAGTTTTGTTTGTTCCTGGATTGTTTACAACTTTTATTGGTTTAATAAATATCCTATTCCTAACTAAGGTAGATCCCGTTTCTAAATTTACTTTATAACGTCTATCGTCTAATCTACTAATTACAACACCTTTTGCCAATTTGCATTTGGAGTTATTTGTACCCACACCTTCGTGTTTGGTTTAATTATATCTAATTCTCGCGTACCGTGTTTTTGTTATAATATTCGCTTTGATTGGCTCGATTAGCTTGTATGCAATTATTATAAGCTTCTGCGTTAATTACTTTCGGTTTTAAATTATTTATGTTACACGGTAAATTAATTCGAGTGCTACGCGACATTAGTACTTGAGCTGGTGAATAGTTACCTACATTTTGCATATTCCTGTAATGCAATAACGCTAAGAAAATATCCTTCTTATCCTCCGCAATTTTCTTGAATAATTTTTTAGCAGTTTGAACACTGCGTTCGCTCTGTCCATTTGACTTTGGATACCGTGGTGAAGAGTAGACGTGTTCGAAGTTCCACTCATCTGCAAATTTTTGAAGTCTTCCGACATGTATTGTGGACCACCATCAGACATAAAAATGTAAGGGATTCCATGTCGCGCAAATATGCTTTTAGTATTAATATTGTGTTATAACTAGAACTATTATTTAATCTCTCTATTTCAATAAACTTAGAATAATAATCAATTACTAAAAGATACCTGACTCCTTTGATTTCAAAATATCACTCCCAACTTTGTACCATGGGATAGCCGGTATTTCATGACATTTGAGTGGTTCGGCTCTTTGTGAATTTGCGTATTTATTGCAAACATCACATGTTTCTACCAATTGTCGTATTTCATTTTCATGGAGGGCCAAAATACTGATTCCTCTGCTAATTTTATACATTTTCTGCTCCCAGGTGACTGTAGTGGATTCTCTCTAGTATTTCTGGTCTTAAACTCTCAGGAACTAAAATACTCTGCCCCTTATATATTATATTATCGATTATTACCAATTCGCTTCTATACTTACAGTACTTCTTTATCTTATTGCTTAATTTGTTGCTGTTATTTGGCCATCCTTCCTGAATAACTGTGCTTAATTCTTGCAGCTCTTTATCGTTCAATGTTTTTAGTTTAATTTCATTTAGTTTTTTATCAGTTACATTAATTTGGGCTGTGATTGCACAAACATGAGCTTTTAATTCTTCATCCCAATTATCGAAATCATCCTTGATGTATCCTCTCGAAAGGGTATCCGCAATTATTAAGTCTTTGCCTCTTTTATAAGTAACGGCAAAATCATATTTTGCAGTTGCATAAGCATTCTCTGTAGACGTGCGGGACACTTATTTAATGGTTTATTGAAGATGCTGAGTAAGGGTTTGTGGTCGGTCTCCACAGTGAAATGTTTCCCGTACACAAAATCATGAAATTTACTAACCCCAAAGCATATTGCTAGCAACTCCTTCTCAATTTGTGCATAATTCATTTGTGCTTCTGTTAGTGCTCTCGAAGCATAACCGCAAGGGATATTTGATTGAAGGATTACGGCTCTAACCCATATTGCGAGCTATCGGCTGATATTACTGTCGGTTTGTTAACATCATAAAATTGTAGGGCAGGGCTTTCACTTAACTTTGTTTTGATTTCCTTTAATTTGTTCTCATGATTTACGTCCCATATAAATTCTGTATCATTCTTCAACAAATCCCTGAGAATTTTTGTATCTGTTGAAAAATGTTTAATGTGACTGCTTAAGTAATTTAACATGCCTAACAATCTCTGCAGGTCTTTCTTACATGTTGGAGTGGGTAATTCTGTAATTGCTTTAATTTTATTTTCGTCCACTGCAACTCCACTTTCATTAATGATTTGGCCCATATATTTTATTTCGGTTTGATTAAATTTACATTTCTTAGCATTGAACTTGACACCATATCTCCTGGCTGCTCTCAATACGTTCTTTAACGCTTCATCGTGCTCTACTTTCGATTTCCCGTACACTAAAATATCATCGATATAAACACTTACGTTTTCAAAATTAAAATTTCCTTGAACCTTTCGTTAAACACTTCGGTGCTGACTTCAACCCATACGGAAGTCTCAAAAATTTATACCTTCCGAAAGGAGTTCCTACCGTGCATAAATTGCTACTTTCTTTGATAGCGGTATTTGGTAAAATCCGCTAACTGCATCTAGTGTACTGGAAACTTTTGCCCCATTCAATTTAGTCGTGACTTCTTCTAGTGTGGTTAAATGAGAATGTTCCCTTAGGATGGCATTATTTAGGTGTTTTTGGATCTAGGCATATTCTTAATTTCCCATCCGGTTTTCTCACAATTACCAAAGGGTTCACCCATTCTGACGGACCTTCTACTTTCTCAATTATTTTATTTTCCATTAACTCCAAAATGGTTTCTTTCAGTGGTTGCATTAGCGCTAACGGTACTTTTCTTATGGGACTAATTATTGGTTTTGCGTTTGGCTTTAATTTAATTTCATAGGGTTTGTCAATACAACCTATGCCTTTGAAGACATCCCCATACTCAAGTACAATATCGTTACAGTGATTTGACTGATTAGTTATTACGTCAACCCTTCTAACTAAATTTAATTGCTTACAAGCCGGTAAGCCCACCAAAGCTTGTGTGTTCGAATTAACAATGAAAAATTGAACATTGTAAAGTGAATTTCTTTTATTACATCTAAGTATGCACGTGCCTATTACTTTAAGATTTTCTCCGGTGTACGATTTTAATTGTGCATCACTTGGCTTAATTATTGACATGGGTATCTTTAACTTTTGAAAATAATGCAATGGCATGATGTTACACATAGCCCCTGTATCTATCTTAAATTTTAAGTAAACATGATTTATTTGAATAACAGTTTCCCATGAATGTTCATTATAATCATTTACATTTTTATTATTGACCCAACAAACAAAGTTTCATCGCTAGTCTCATTACTACTTAATCTAGAATTATTTACAACATAATTTACCTTTTGATTCCGACACATGTGTGCAAAGTGATTTCTCATGTTGCATGTGCTGCAGGACTTCCCATAGGCTGGACAATTATTAATGGCATGGCTTCTTCCACATCTTGTGCAATTCTTGATAAAATTTCTTTCTCTGGAGGCTGACTTGTTGTTCCCTCTTGAATTTCGGTTGTATTTATGTTGTTTACTGCTCTGCCATGTCAAACCCCTGTGGCTACTTCTTGCGCTGCTTCTCTGGTTACTTGAACTTGTAACGCTGTTATTTATAACTCTGTGAACCTCCTGTGAATTGGTGTCACCATTTTCCATATTTTCGCATTGTTTATTAGACTCGATGTACACCGAACATACTTTAATTGCTTCTTCAATGTTATTTCATCCTTTTGTAACAAAGTTTTCCGTAGTTCTGGGGTATTGATTCCACACGTTATCATTGTTTTTACTAGACTGTCATTTAAGTCCCCAAAACTGCATTTATTAGCCTGGTTTTTAAGATACGTTATAAATTGGTTTAAAGGTTGATTGTTTTGTTTGGCAAACGACAAGTTTTCTTTCGGTAGAAAGTGTTCATCGAATTTTTAATTAGTGGCTCTAATTTATTTTGTTCTTCTGCACTAAATTTAAACGTCGTGTAGATTTTAAACGATTCCGGGCCTATATAGTGCAGAAATTGCGCCACTTGAATAGCTTCGTCCTTTTATTGATTTCGGTTGCCACGAGGTAATTTCGGAACATCGCCTTCCATCTTCTCCATTCTTCATTTATATTGTCTTCTAGTTTCAATTGTGGAATCGTCGCACTCATTTTTAATTGTTTTTACTGATATTTTCTTTATTCCTCACTTTTAATAATAATATAATTTCTTTGACATACCAGGTACTACCACCGACTGCGCCATGTTGTATATGTGTTTATTCGTTCTCTCGTGTATTACATGTTGCTAGTACAACGGTTCTACAGCAAGTGCGTCGTTGGAGTAAGTAGTGCTGCCAACACAAACAAACACTGAGAATCACTCGACAGCTGTTTTGTCTTTTTGGGACTCTTCAGGAGTGAGAGAATATTTTAACAACCGTCAACGATACGAAACCAAAATAATTCTGACAATTTGAAAACTTTTTCTCTCTTGTTGAGTTGCGTTTATGTTAGTAGTTCGATCGGAAAAAAATTAAAATAATAGCCCTGCAAGGTGCATTCATACGCTTAGAAATTCAAGTAGACTGCTAGTAGGCTATGTGATCATGTCAATCCGATTTGGGAACCTTTCTGCGTAAACTCTCACGCTTTCCCGACAATTGCCACTGCAAAAGCCCAACACTAACAGCATATCAGTCTGTTCGGCAAATGTGTAGCCTATTTCAAGTGAATAATCTTAGGTTCGGTTTTTGGAAAGGTCCGGAAAATGATAGATTTGATTGACATGATCGCATAGCCTACTAGCAGTCTACTTGAATTTCTAAGCGTATGGATGCGCCCTGCAGGAATGATTTAAATTTTTTTCTGATCGAACTAATAACATTAACGTAATTGTTTGTTTTCTTTGTCAGAATTATTTTGGTTTCGTATCGTTGACGGTTGTTAAAATATTATCATTTATTTTATAGTGCCCTGGTATCAGAAATTTGTCTACATTACACAGAAAAACGTCTTCGGAAGCAGACAACCAGCATACGAAAGCGGAACAAAATCTCGAGTTATTCCCAATATACAATATTTTTTTGGAAAGTTTGACGTTTAGGGTGCACTTTTGGTTATTGGTAAATTGGTGTCAAACGGTCTACCTCTGGTAAAGCCATATACATACCTTTCAGAAACACCCTGTATAGAGGGATGTATAAACATATCTATATAAATAGGTATAAATACAGATAAACATTTGTATAATCATTTTGTATGAGTCTGGCGGATCGATCAACACGGTTTTACGTCGATTAACAAAGATGTCGCTATTAACCGCGGTCGATATCGTAGAGATTCGATGAGTTTATTTATTCTTGACTGATTGTGAAAATTACTACTTCAAACCAGTCTGCTATATAGTTCTCTACCTGTATAAAAACCTGAATCTGTACATGTATGTACGTATATTCACGACACACAAACGTACACGACCACCCCGAATTTCAAATTTTGAACGGTAATCCCGAAGACACAAGAACATACACGACGACGACCAACCACACTGGAAAACCCAAATATGCACGATCACCTACGGAAATACACGACCACTCACCGAAACACACGAACATACACGAAAACATACCAACATTTACGATCATCCACAACGATTATTATTACACTGTGTTTTAAATATCAACAGAATGATTAGTGCAAACTGAACCTCACATAATACAATAGAAATACACTTTTTGTTTTTGTTAATTTGATCGGTTTTGTCGAGTTTTTAAGAGAACTGTCAAGTGTGTCAAATTCAGATAATTGGATTGTAAAAAATTAAAATATTTACTGATTAGTAATGAAAAGAATCTTGATATTCTGTCAGTTTTAAGTTTCTTCGTCGCCTATTTGCTTGCGGTTTGTGGATAATCGGAATTATGGGGTTGTCTTTGATTAGGCCATGGCCATGGTCGACTAATACAGAAGTCTATTAGATACATTTGTATAAGAACTTCGATACATTTCACTGAAATCTTGTTACTCCTTCGGGCAGAATGGAGCGTGGGAACATTAGTCGCGCCTATAATTAAATTCTTCCTAAATTCTTCCTAGTTGTTATCGCAGAAGCACGTTCAAAAGTAATCTGTTTCTGTAGAACATTAAACAGCCATTTTTTAACGGTTGTTAATTTCTTTAAAAAATGAACTTGATAGAACTGCCTCTCAACTTGAGAAGCGACAGACCATGGAAATTTTAAATTACGACTACAATTATTGTTAAATTTGTTTGCAAGTGCCTAATTTACATCAATCGTTTTTAAAGTAGAATCCCTCTGAGCCAATGGCAAAAAAATGTTGAAAAACGGGACATTGCAACAGCGCTTGCAATGAGTTGTAAACTAGAAGCAAAGCCATGCGTTAAGTCACAAAAATGAATTAGCTCCTAAAGAGCAGACAATCATGAACAATAATTGGCCTCGGCACTTATATTAACATTCATCAGTTGACTAATCAATATGAATGCAGAGTACATGGAATTCGTATAATGAATCGAGAGTAGGTGTGCGCTCACACAAGTTATAACATATTAATAAGAGATAGCGTTTGAGTACACTTTGGGCTCTATAGTCGCACCTCTGCGTTTGAACGACTGATGGTACTGTAACGGGTGCGCCATCTAGCCGATTTTGGAAAATAAACAAGATTTATTTGGGATATAGAATGCCATTTATTAACAATTCACTCAGAATACAATATCGATCAAATGACTGCCTTCATTAGAAACACAAAAAGCGGCTCTTTTTTGGGCATTTGACAACATTTCGTAATAGCAGCAATTTCCGCTTTGATATTAGCTCTCAGTTGTTCAATAGTCTTCGGTTTGCTAGTAGCTACAGACCCGTGTTTAAAGAAATTCTTCACCAAAGTATAAATTGTCTTGGCGGAAGGTGCCGAATGTCTCCCATATTTTTTACGATAGGCACGCACAGTTTTCACAATTGAACGATTGCTTTCGATGTACAGCGCTACAATTTCAGCCCGATTTTTTGCTGTGAGTCGATCCATGTCTAAAATGGCATAGGCTGATGTTTCAGAATCTGACTGGCTTGTCAAAATCGGCTGAAAAATGGCGGAGTTATTAAACATTTCAATAGGTCCTGTCTAGATGGCGCACCTAGTATACACCATGTAAGATTTTAATTTATTTATTCTCTGTGAGTTTGGTAAAATTGACCAAGTCTGTGCGATTAAATATCAGAAAAACCCGGGCAGTTTATTTTTTTATTTGTTGAACTATACTTCTTCACCAAATAATACATTCTCTTTCCGCAGAAAAGCTTTATCTGGAAACGAGCCGGTGTACCAAGCGATATGGGCCGAAAACACCGACTTCGACGAGGTTCTGATTTCGCCCGTGATGATTCAAGATCACATGCCCGACAAGTTGCTCACTGCGCTTAACAAGGTACAGAGCACAGAAGTTATTTATAGATTCTGAAACTGAAATGTTAAAATATAACAGGTTTTACAAAGCATGTATGTCGTTACCATTGTATATTTTTATTTTTCTGTCATTACCATTTTTAGTTTTAGCGAGAGTTTTGTAGAATTTTTTTTTTCTCCTTTAGTTTTGAATCGAATTTGTTACGATGTTTGTAAAACGAATAAAAAAATATTGTGCCGATCACGAGAAGCTTTTGTTGTCTTGCGCAGCTGTTTGTATGTTCCAAGAAGAAGAGGTAGCGACGCGCGCTCAGTGTTAGTTGTTATGAGTTTTAAACACGCTCGTGAAGAAGTAAGTCGACCTTTTAAGTTATATGGCTTGTTTAATTTGCACTTTTGGTTTTCCAGCACTCTTTTACTGTTTATTGCTAAGCCGCTTGTCTTTAGTTTAATTACTTTTTGCTAATCTTGAGCAGGTTGAACGGACGTGTGGAAGAAAACACAACTCGCTTCAGTCGCCGAACGATTATGTATCTCCGCTACATGACACGAGGTACAATTTTCTCTTCGCTTATTTTCTTTGCTTGTGTGTGTGGTGTGTGTGCGTATATTTGCATGCGCTTGGTAAGTAGTCATTATTAGGAAGTCCGCGCAACTAGTTTAACTAATACCGTCTTGTTTACTTTTAGGTTGTAATTAACATGGGACCGAGGAAACCTCGCAGGATCAACATCAACGACATTTGGAACGATTATAAAAACGAGGAACAGCCCGAACGACACAATTTTTGTTTAGAGACGTGTTTTACAACGTTTTCCGAGGCAAAAACTGTCCCAGCATCGACCCCACTTAAACTTGATCTTGTTAAGAAAGCGGCAGCACCTCTGGCTCAACCCGAATATTTTTCGGATACTTCTAGCCTGACTTCGATCGCGAGCAACTGGGAGAATGCAACCGCTGTTGTACAAGTGGAAAATAACAACTCTGTACGTTACTCGCAATCCATGAAGCGGACACCTAAGATCATAGGAAATTTGAGTACTTGCGTCGACGACATCAGAAACGTTAAAAGTTTCGAGAAGCTCAACAAAAACCAGTCGAATTCGAGCAGTACTTCCGGTTTAAGCACCAAGACAAATTGTTCAAACGACAACGAACACTACGTCGGAATTAACCAGTGTTCGTGGCAACGGCAGTGCGCTGAAACAACCAAGACATCGTCTTTAGCCGAAGATCTTCTGGAAGAAATTTTAGAATACGCCGAATGTGCCGAATTCTTTAAGTCCGACAGCCTCCTGAACGATTATGGAGAGGAGCTTCTCGACGGTGACAACCTCGACAAAAAGGAGAAGACACCGTCACCGCTGATTCTTTCGCCTTCTTCTTTAGACATTGACCCGGACGTGATATCGAACTACGCGATCGATTTGAATTTAGATCAAGAGCATAGATCACTATTATCCTATCAACACTTACAAACATCGATATTGAAAGTGTCGCAGGCCGGTGCGTGTAACGGTTCGCATTCACCGTTGTGTTCAAAAACGGTCACATTTAATCCGGACGTGCAAAGCATCGACGATAAAATCTTCTTAGATCACACAGATTACCTTGACCGAAAGCGGGACCGGTTCAAACTCTTTAATTTTGTTCATTGGCGATACTTTAAAAGTTTAAACGAACAAATAGCGAGTCGGACCTAGAAGGTTATGTGTCGACGATTAGTTCGGAAAATAATTGTGTTACGGCAAAGACGAGACCTAGGAACGAGAATTTACCTTTACTGAATGTAGTTAAATCGGAGAGCGAACATACGTAGTGTTCGTAATTCGATATAATTGCGAGCAAGTTAACTGTGATTTGTAACATAATTAAAATGAGAAAACTGTTCGATTTATGAATTTTTTATTAAACCTGCATTATAATTTTATAAAAATAAACTATCGCGATTGAATAATAAACTATAATTCAGGTATAATAAAACAGGGTACGATACAGGTGCACATAAGTGACAACAAAATTTAAAAATAAAGGGAATTTGTCACGTGTATCGTAACATGATACCGAGCGGATTAGAGATAGTTTTGACGTATATTGATTTGTCTTACTGTTAATAATTGCGTTACTATATTCAAATAATTAAATAAAAATGTACTTACGAAGAATTTCGGAGGATTAATCTGTTTCAAAAAGGTTTAAAACATTAAAGGGTTTCACATAATGGTTCCGGTTCCAATTTTTAAAATCTTGAGTACAATTTCTTTTTTTTTATTGTAACGGTACTAAGAAAATAGTTTTAGATTTATCTTACCTAAAATGATCTAACATTTAAGGAAAAACTGTGATAGCGGTAACCTCGCAACTGTGCTACACGTATACAGATAATTTTGCGTTATAGCAGTTGTCGGCCAGTTCGAGAGCAGTGTGGGCGCCAGAATCCGAATATTTGACCAATGATGTACGTTAATATCAACACAAACTCTACATCCGCGTATTACATAGGTAACACGGAAATCAAAACATACGACTGCAAGTAAGCAAGTGCTGTCAGCATTTCTTAACGGCCTTGCTTACTAAACAAACTAACCTACTTCGCACTTACAAAACGAAGTAGGTGCGACAATAGAGTTCAGTTCGAATCTACGTTGAAAGTACGAGCTCAGTTCAGACCAATGCAGTTACAGCCGAATAATAAGGGCAGTCGAGAAGCCCAACAACTCAAAAACCAGCCAAGTAGTCACAGCACCAGCACTAGGTGAAAACCGGCCGAAGTTTGAATCCATCGGTCAAATTCATTCTGGCCCGCGGTCTTCAGCCACGATATCAGGTGACACCGACCGCATATAGTACGCCAATTACTATGTGACCTACAACGTTTCCATTCATAATTATAATTAGTATAGCTCGATCACGGTATGTCTAATAATAAACGCTGCTAAACCGATCCGAATGCGAATTCTTCCCCTGGTTCAACCCGGCGTTTAGAGTAATACACCCTAAACGCCACAACCGTATATATATATATATATATATATATACCCGCACCAAACAGATAGCAAACCGCCATTAATAGAAGAAGTAAGAGAAATCATAAAAAACCTCAAGAACAATAGAGCACCAGGAGAGGATGGAATCATCGCAGAATTCTGGAAGCTACAAGACCCAGATCTCACAGAACAGATTCACAACATCATGAAACAGATATGGGAAACGGAAGAGATACCGGAAGAATGGCGCACAACACTGATACACCCTCTACACAGAAGAAGGGGATAAGTCGGACCCAAACAACTATAGGGGCATCTCACTGGTACCTGTCACATATAAGATACTCTGCAAGCACTGCTAAATAGATTAGAAAAGCAAACAGACCACCTAATTTTTGAATACCAGGCTGGGTTTCGTAAACACAGGTCGTGCGCTGAACAGATATGGAACTGTCAGATGATTCTGCAACACAAACAGAACATAACCATCACCTTCGTCGACTTTAAGAAAGCGTACGACTCAATAGACAGAGAAACCCTCTTCAAAATCCTGAAAGAATACAGAGTCGATAGGAAGACACTAACATTAATTCAGCAAACATTAACAAACACGACATCTAAAGTGAAGTTTTGTGGAGAGCTCTCAGAACAATTTGAAATTAAAACAGGAGTCAGGCAGGGCGACGGCCTCTCACCATTGCAATTCAACATAGTACTGGACAAAATAGTGAAGGAATGGGAAAAAGGCACAGAAAGGAGTCCGTTTAGGAAAAGTAAGAGTCAAGTGCCTAGCGTTCGCAGATGGTTTAGCCATCATAACGGTACGAGAAACAGAAACAATAAAAGCCATAGAGGAATTACACGAAATCGCAGCCAAGACCGGACTACAGATATCATATGAAAACAAAGTTCATGAGCGCCAAAAATACTCATCACTACATCCACAAAGTATGGAACAATACCTGAGAACAGAAAATTTTAAGTACCTAGGAGAAACATTACAGATTACAGGAAGAAATAACGTATCTAATGAAGAGAAAAAAGAAAAACTAGAAAGCCTACAAATTGACTTGGAATCACTATAATAAAAAGCTATCTCACGAAAGGCCAAGCTACGACACTACGAGACGGTGGTGCTACCAGAAGCACTATACGCAGCCGAGACCACAGTAATACAAGGGCAGACACAGAATCAAACAGATAGAGAAGACGGAGAGAAAAATACTCAGGAAAAATTTTGGGGCGACGCAAAAGACGGGAGTATGGATAAAGAGGCCAGCTGAAGAATTATATGAACACACGGAAAGAAAATAACAGACAAAATCAGGAAACAAAGATTACAATTTTATGGGCACCTCAGCAGATTGGCACCACATAGGATAACAAGACAGATCTTGGACTGGGTTAGCACAAGGAAAAACAACAAATGGATGAATGAAGTAAGAAATGACATGGAACAACTCAACATCACACAGGAAACAATACAAATCAAAACACTCTTTAGGAATCTGACCAGAAGAAATAAATTACAAGAGACACCATACAATAAACGAACACAATGGACTGAACAGAGACGACAAGAACACAGCCAGAAGATGAAGGAACACTGGGCGAACAGGAAAAAAAGAGAAGCCGAAGAAAAGACAAGACCTAAAAGTGGACTGAAGAACGGAAGCAGAAACACAGCACACGAATGAGGGGAAGTTTGGGCAGAACGTAAAGAGAAACAACAGGGAAATGGACATGACGTTTAGTCTAAATGCGCTCTTCAAGGGCATAACACAAATAATAATAATAATAATAATATATATATAGCAACTTTGCCGACAGGTATGTAAAAGCAAGTTACATAGTCGATCCTAACTTCAATAATTATAGCCAACATAACAGTTGGCAAGTATAAAAAATTTAAAATCGCCTGCAGTAAAAGTTCGTAGAGGTTGTACAATAACAAGTAAACACTGAGAATCACCCGACAGAAATAACCGTCCTTTTTGGGACTCATCGGGAGTGAGGAGAACTCAATGTAAGTTCACTATTGTACAAACGCGCCCTTGTCGACTATATGCCCTACTGGAGGGATGCGCAATATTTAAACTCATTGAAAGCGTTCACGTACGTAAATATTAACAGCTTTGCCGGCTTGGGTATGTAAAGAACTATGTAACACTGCTTTACATGCCTATCGGCAGAAGTTGCTAGCTAAGCGTACGTGAACCTTTCACAGATCGACTACAAATCGTCGAAAAACTTATCGTTTAAATATATATATACTCCTATATGGTTCCACCCAGCGATCTGGTCTGAAAACATTGTCACCTGGCGCGCTTGTTTATACATCCATATAAACGGGGATCAAGGTTTAATACCGCTTAGCGTCCTTGGTCATTGTTAGGTTTACACGACGTCTTTCGTCTCATCTAAAGCCCGTGACGTCATTGTTAAAATACAAAACTATTTTTAGAAATGGAATGTGACTTTCAAGTTGCACTTGTAGCAGTTAGTATATGATTGGTCACGGTTTAGGTTTATTCAGCATCCTTTTTCATATCTTCAAACTCGTAAATGTTGCACAATTATTTTTAGAACTGAAATGCGAATCTGAATTTGCAAGTGAAGAATATTATGTAAATATTCTTTTTTCTTATTTTAATCGTATTAAAAATTGAAATTCGTATCATAAATTGTAACAAAATGTAAATTAAAAAAATGCATAAAAATGTACCTATCTAAAATACCTCCTATTTTTATCCAAAACCTTAACGTACTGCTTCATAAACCCAAGCTTAATATGAGTGATGGAATAATGATTTTATCCCTGTTTACCAATGGTTCGTTAATGGTGCTTCTTCTACGGTCATACTTTTAGATGACCAAACATTTTTCTCTTTCTTCGCGAGACTATTCCACCAACATAGGAGACAGGAATATTTGGTATAACCACTTTGTTGTCCTAATAAATCCTTGACCATCTTCAAGACCACAAAACCCACCCTTGATGTTGGATAAATGATTTTTTTAACACATACTGTTCTTTCAATTTTGTGGAATGTCTTATGGAAGTCGAAGCCAATTTATTTCCGTTGTGTAATAATACACATTTTAAACTTCTTTTTGAGCCAATGAACAGGCGCCAATTTTCTCCACGATATGTCGAGAGGCCCATCAACCCCCAAAGTCCGGAAATATTGTTGCAATAAACAAGATCCTGTTCTTCACAAAAGTAAGGAACGATATTTTGTTCTCTTGTTTGATAAAAGTTATAGTAACCTCTGGTTGAAGGTATTTTTTGTCTTTAAGTCGTGAAGCAGGAAAGTCGGCTGATTTTTTAGATAAGTTCAAATCACGAATTTAATCACTTTAAGAAAAGTTGGAAATTTAAATTCACTGTTGTTACTACTTGTACTTATGTGCATTTCTAACATTTTGACGTCGTCATCACAAGAAGACACGATCGAAAAAGTCGTTTGGCTGATTCAATATTTGGGTATATCCAAGCACGTTTTTGAACCTGTTCATACCTTTCACGTTTATGGCACAAAGTAGCAATCATCAAGATGATTTTTGGCTCATTCCAAATCATGAACACTGCAAAATTGAGCCCTTTGCATGCAGCACCTTGTTTGTCTTGTTGCCCAAGCGGTATTCCTTCCAAAATAAGCTTTGTATACCTGCTTTACAAAGTGATTAATGTTTGTTCGCTGTGATGGGGCACAAAATTAACCGCAGATAAAACAAAAAAATGTTTGTAGTGTTTATGCACCGTCTTCGTAATGGATTCGTATTTTTCAAATTAAAGAACTTTTAAAAACAACATCATAAACGGCACTGATTAACATTTCTAATTAAAAACCATCAAAGTCTACTTCGCTAAATTAAAATGATTAAAAAGGATAGTACTGCAGTGAATACATTGGAATAAATAATTGGCTAAAGTACTCAAACCAGTTAAATTAATTACAAAATCGTTAAATAGAACTATTACACGTTAATGGAATTTGCCAAAACACCCATAATACCGCCGAAAAATATCTTTTGTTCTCCTGTTCAAATAATTATTTGAATTTCATTTATCTGTACATCTTTTGTGGAATTATTTGTCGTTTTTCTTAATATGCTTCTGTGACTTCTTTTTCTTCTTTAGACCATGTGTTTCTTATGTCTTTCTGTTCTTGTTGGGTTCTGTAGATGAACAGGGTTTACTTGTACCTTGACCACTTTTTGATTCTAGTATCATATTATCCATTTCTTCTTTACTTTCACTTTGTGTTTCTACAACTTCATCGCCATTGTCAATTTTTCCCTTTAAATTTAGTGATGTCAGTGTTTTGAGAAAGCGCTAAAAGTTTCGAGACTTTAGCTGTTTGTATGACGCCTAGTGGTAGTCTGTACCAATCTGCATTCGTTTTTGTAGTATGCCCATAAAAGTAGCCAGTTGCTCTAAATCTTCATTATTTCTGTGCTTGATAGCCAAATCTATGCCTTTTTCAGTTACCTTGTCCACTAGAACAGGAACTCCCCAAGAACGTTTCCCTTTTATTACAACTCGTTTTAGTTTTTAACAAAATTTGTTCGTTTGGCAATAAGAACTTTTCAAATTCTTTTGAAGAAGTAGTATCTAAATGCTTCTCGTACGTATCAGTAAAGTCGTAGAAGTTTTCAACACGTTTCTTGTTAAAAAGTAAAAGGCTACAGTAGGTTGCTTCCATTAACGATTCGTATGCAGCTTTATTTTTATTGTCCTCCACAAATCTCAATTTAGACTCAGTAATTTGATTATATAAATAAATTTTTATTTTCTGAAAGCAAAAAATATGTTTGAGAAAAGGTATTTGCATTTAAATTTTTAATTGCATTATTTAAATTTGGAAAAGAGAAGAGAGAAAATAGTGAAAAAGGATGAAGAAAGAAAAATAATAATAGGAGGGATTTCTATGCAAGAATAGGAAAAGAGGCGGAAGATAGATGGGAAGGTAAGGAGGACAACAAGAGACAAAAGACAAACAAAGAAGGAAACTCGTTAAATTATGTAAGAAAAGAGGTTGGACGAGAATGCATAACAACATGGAGGAGAGGAGTAATGCCATGTGGAGCAGAGATCTAGGGATGGAAGTAATAGAAGAAGCTAGAGGAATTCAATCGAAATACTGAAATAGACACGTGCTGGAGACAGAAACACCTGGATATATAATGGAAGAAGAGATAAAATAAAATTGGAGAGGTTAAGAATTCAGTCAGGAAGAATGGCGATGAGAAAAAGATGGAAAACAAAGAAAGAGAAAGAATATCGAGGAAAAAAAGGTACTACAAAAGAGGAGGATACGCGAGAGAAGAGATAAGAAGGATAAGGTAAGAAGGAAGAAGTGTGGAAACGAATATAGTAAGGAGAGATCAGGATTCAGAAGCACAAAAAGAACGGAGAAAATAAAAAGAAATGTACAGTATCAGCACATATTTGGGTTTTGTATTATTTTATCAAAATCTTTAACAAATGGAGTTTCTTATATCACAATTATAACACATACTAAATGATTTATAATCTATTAGTAACAATGTTTAAACTTACCATTATTACAAATATCTTCGTGCTCGTTGACCGTTTTGCACGTTGCACAATTTCCAGCGTTCGTTTCGAAATTGATAACGCTTTTCCATACCACTAACCACTTAAAATAGGTGTTTTGTTAAAGGACGTTGAATAACTTTACAAACTGAATATGAAAGATACATTGCAATAAAAATCTTGAGGCGCTCAATAAACCGATAACTTAATCTGAACATACAAAGTCAAAATCAGCATGGACATAATGACGTAATAAAACGATTCTTTGATATAAGACGCCCAGTGAGTATTTGCAATTGCCTTATGCACATAATATGACGTAGAAAGGTAAACCGATTCTTAGATGCAATACATATAGACGCTCGGTGAATATTTGCAATAATTTTAGATATACATGTGTATATCCATAACGATTTTACCGCCACCCAACGACAATCTCTTGAACTAAGTTTAATATGAAGGTCTAAAGGGCCGGATTGCACCAAATCTCAGTTAGAATTAACCGTAGGTTAAAAACAATAGTTACTATGTTTAATCCTTGGATACTATTGTATTTAACCTACCATTAAATTTAACCGAGGACTAACTCGGCGTCCGTAAATGGGGTAACATAAAGCGTCCCTCAGATTTTTTAATTTTAATAGAAAGGTGGCACTCCTACAACATAAAAACAAATATTTTCAACAGTTACCCACTCGGCGTCCGTACATCGGACGCACAGTGACCAAGGACGCGGAGTGTAACTAATTTTTAACATGAGTGGACGCCGAGTTATTACGTATAACAATATATATATATAAACGATAAGTTTTTCGACATCTAGTGTCGACTCGTGAAAGCGTTCACGTACGTAAATGTTAGCAACTTCTGCCGACAGGTATGTAAAACCAGTTACATAGTCGATTCTTCAATAATTATAGCCAACATAACTTAGTTGGCAAGTATACAAATTTCGAATCGCCTGCAGTAACTGCTTTACATACCTGTCGGCAAAGTTGCAAATATATATATGTAAGCATTTACATTACGTGAACGCTTTTCACGAGTCGACACTAGATGTCGAAAAAGTTATCGTTTAAATATTATGATCCCTCCAGTAGAAGGTATATAGTCGACAGCGCGCGTTTGTACAATAGTGAACTTACACTTGTGTCTCTCTCACTCCTGATGAGTCCTAAAAGGACGAAACAGCTGTCGGTGATTCTCAGTGCTTGTTTGTTATTGTACAACCACTTGCGTACTTTACTGCAGGCGATTCGAAATTTTTATACTTGCCAACTGTTATGTTGGCTATAATTATTGAAAAATCGACTATGTAACTTCTTTACATACCTGTCGGCAAAGTTGCTTATACAGAGATTGTTAATACTAAGTAGTTACACGAAAATGGAAGTTAGATCTCATTAAAATAAACAACTTTTTTAATTCCAATTTTTTGATTTTGTACTTTAAAATCTATCAGTGGTTATCAAAATATTTTGGTTTGAAATTTGCGATCGGTCGCCATTTTGTTATTTAAAAAATAGAAAATAGTTGTAAAATACAAATGTTCTAGAGAATCGAAAGCTAATTCGAAACTTTTATTTTTATTAGTCACTTAAAATAAAGGAGTTATGACGATTTTCAGAAAAACATAAAAAAGAAGAGCTATAATTACGAACCGGGTACAAAATAAAAATTGGAATTAAGAGTTGTTTATTTTAATGAGATCTAACTGCCAGTTCAGGTGTAACCACTTGAAGTATTAACACCTGTATATATATATATATATATATATATATATATATATTTATATATATATATATATATATATATAAATATCACTATCATTAGAGCGCTCATACAGGAATAAGTTTTTGAGCGTCATCAGCTAAAAAGGTATTTACAGTTTTCCATCTGAATATTGTGCTAATATCCGATAGATACCGCCAGGTGATTGAAACGTAAACTTCAAAATCAGTAAAAACAATCTTCAATAGTATACATAACCGTCTTAAAGCGTCAATACAACATGCTACCATAAAAGCGTCACTAATATACATTACCACTGATACACTGTCGACTGTAGAGCGTCATTCAAATAAACACTCTTGTAACGTATAATCATTAAAGCGTCGGTAGTGTTGCCAGATTTTTATGTAGTATACATTTTTACGAACGCACACTATCGCGTTTACAGCGCCCTCATTAATTTTCCTTATTGTATTGCAGAAGAATTGTAGTACATGATTCTTTAACGTGGTCTTTTAACGATTTCATGATATCCAGCCTACGTTGTCAAATACAAAAGCAGACAGTTAGAACTATTCCCGAGACTATTCCACATGGTAATATTACCATACTGACTTATCAAAAACATGTCAACAAAGATAAAGATACAAACAGACCCAAAAAATATTTTCTCTCACTCTAATTGTATACCCGATGTGGACACGTTATTATTTTGTACTTTAGCTTCACCACAATTTATATATTATCAATGTAAAAACATTGGCAAAAGATTCGCACGGTGACAGATTTATGGAATTGTAATGTTTGAACTTTTCTTTAACAATTCAATTGCTATAAAATTCGTTTAATCGACAACAGTTATGCATTAACCAGAAGGTGTTAAGACATTCAGATATGCACTACTATACAGCCGATGGATGGGAACGTGTTGGTGAAAATGAATGATACAAGTATGCTCAGAGTTATTAAGATATTACTTGGTGTTACAACACTTTCTAAAGTCAGATTTGGTAGCGATTGAAGAAACCGTCATCAGGATGGACAATAATGGGAAGGTTTTGACATCTAATATAAATATGAATCATTCCACGAATTTATTCATATTTGTAAAGACACTATTTTTTGGACATGTGGTTCTTTGATGTCATAGGAATTACTGATCCGATTCTAAGGAACCCATTTGGAAATGACATTAGCCGTGAAGAGATATAATCAAGCAAAAAAAATGTTTGTCTGGTGGCATTTTATTTTCGACCAAAATGCTATATGTCGCCGCACACTTTCGATACTCTCATACGTTTGTTAGTATCAAAACCATGTGGAGTTCTGTGCGAAACGCGTTTTCTTCTCAAACAATTTTGGAAAAATTCTGTAGCGCAAAACATTGTCAAAACAAGTCGTTGAATATGACATTCGATATCAAAGGCTCAAAAGATTTCGAAAAGTTGAAAATGCGAATTTTTTGGGTCACGATTTTCTTTTCTCTCAATCTCTTCTGATACGCTTTGTATTCATACATGATACGGCAATATGACACTCTTATGCAAAATATTTTTTAATGGAATTCCTTAATATAGTACATTTGTTGCTCAATAGAGCGAAAAAGGTGCTTTCTAGATACGTTAAAATCACTTCTTTCACATGTTTGAATTACCTTTGATTCCCTTAGCCTCACTTATACTAGCTTTTTAATTCAACATACTTGTAAAGATAGGGACGCAAAAGGACCAGCGCCATGTGGTGGACGCATGTTGGCGACTGCCAGTGACAATCACGCGACAGTAATTGTAACAGTATCTCAAAAATCAATCATACAAAAATTGTAATGGACAAAAATTGTTGAAAATGTTATTCTCTATAACTTTTATTTGAATTTTTTTAAAAACACTTTTGATACTCTTTTCCACATTTGTTAGTACAGAAACACTCTGGAGTTCTGCGTAAAAATAGTAAATAGTTTAAGATATTCTCTGAAGACAGTTTTTAGATAAAGCTAATGATTCACAAGCTTTGTTCGAGCAATTTTGATCTGTCAAGCAATTACCAAAATATAGCATTTACGTGGCTTCTGTTTAACAATAACACCAAAAGTTATAATTGTATATAAAAGTTATTGTAAATAAAAGTTGCAGCAAGTTCAATATCTACTTCGGCATTAAAGTTCTTTTTCATGACTTACCTGTTCACTGAAAAGTTTCCTGAAAAGTAAAAAGTGTGTTTAGCTTGGTTTTGATTAGATGTCCCTGTGAAACTAACACTGAGTACTCCTAAATCACCAACAAACTAACTTAGCTAAGTACTCGGCATCTCTAGTTCAACCACATACAGGGTGTCTAATGGATGAGCCATACTGCAGGGGTAGATTCGTTGGGCTAAAATGTGACGATTTAACGTAATTTACCGTAGTACAATTTTGCTCCGTTAAGCAGTTATAAGACTTTGAAAACAGTTTTTATTTCAATTTCAATATGTTATCCATTATGCACTAAAACCAGAGGGCGTCACTATGACCAAGGATGTTTACTGCCGCGCCCAATCCATCGTTCAACGATGATTAACGATGAACGATAAACAATGAATGATGAACGATGAACAATGAACGATGAAGGATGAACGATGATGAATGGTAAACGTTCAAGATCGTTAAACGATGAACGATGATGACGATGAACGTTGAACGATGAAGGATGAACGTGATGAATGGTGAACGTCAAGATCGATGAACGATGATAAACGGTGAACGATAAACGATGAATAATGAACGTGAACGATGAACGTTGAACGATGAAGAATGAACGATGAACGATGAACGATGAAGGATGAACGTTGAACGATGAAGGATGATTGATAATGAATGGTGAACGATCAAGATCGATGAACGATGATGAACAATGAACGATGATAAACGATGAACTTTGATGATCAGATCGATGAACGATGAAGACAATGAACGATGATGAACGATGAATGATAAACGGTGAACGATGAGCGATAAAGGATGAACGTTGAACGATGAAGGATGAACGATGATGAATGGTGAACGATCAAGATCAATGAACAATGAACGATAAACGATGATGAACGATGAGCGATAAACGATGAACGACTGAAATTAATACGTAAACCGGCAGGAAAAATTTCAAACTCAATTATCCCGAAACGATGCATTTAGCGACCATTAACGAGTATACCTTTTCAAAGGCTAATATAGTGTAGTTTTCATAAATTGATCCTTTTGCAAAATTTTAGCTTGTATAAACATATTCTTAATTGGCAACGTCGAAAACTACGAGATTCAAGTTTGACATAGATATCATTTAAATTACGCTGTCTATACTAAAAATTGAAGTAAAAAATTTTAAAGTGTTATAACTTCTTAACAGAGCAAGATTGTACCAAGGTAAATTACATTAAATCATCATATTTTTACCCAAAGAATCTACCCTGCAGTATGGCTCATTCATACCAGACACCTTGTATAGGAAAGACTAACAGCTATGTTAAGGATTCAGCAGACTTTGTTCGCAAAATTCGAACTTCAACAATAACCCCAAGACGTCCTTATAAGGTTTGACGTGGTCTCGTTGTTTACCAAAGTGCAACTGAACGTACCGTACCTTCTACTGACATCAGCAAGTTTTCAAAGTCTGTCTCACCGGGAGCTATTTTGTTTGGGAAGAGAGTTCGAAAAAGTGGATGGAGCGGCAATTAAAGTCCACTGAGTCCAGTGATTGCCAATTTCTTCATTGAAATTTTGAGAAAAATCCATCAAGACCGCGGAATACAAAGAATGATATAGTTCCGCACGTTGATGTTTTGGAAACACGGCATAGAGAAGCTTAACCAGTTTCATTGACACTTGAACAGTCAACACTCCAGTATCCAGTTCACTATGGAGACAGAACATGAACAACAACTGGCCTTCTTGAATGTGTTGATGAACAAACGGGAACAAACTAAGTCACACAGTGTACAGGTACCTGCATGCCTAATTCAACCACTACCCAGGCCAAAGTACAGAATAATCAAGACCCTGACTGAATGAGTTCGAAGGAATCTTCAGGCGGAACACAATTACTAAAACTGCCTTTGAGGCTAACGGGTACATTAGAAAGAAGATCAAAAATCAATGAGGTCAAAAGATTAAGAACACCGAAATCAGAGAGTCAATTTACTACCACCCACGAGTGTCTACCATACAAATCAACGTGATCGACCGTATAGAAAAATTCTAAAGAAGCACTACATCAAAACTATCTTCAAACCAACCAAGAAGATTCAGCAAACTTTCTTTTAGCAGCAGGAGTTTACCGAATAATTTGCTATTATATAAAAGTTTACATAGGAACCATCGAGAGGTCGATGGAAACTAATCTTAGTGAACATCGAGCGGACTGTCGTTTGGGACACACCGACAAATTAGCGTTAGCTTTAAATCGAATGTAGACAACACTAGTTCAAAACACACCGCGAAAGCCAAAACCAGTTTGTAAATTTTAACGAACATTGTTTAACAGAAAAGTTTCCAATGTCTACCACAATTGTAATAAAAATTTTTAAAGGGCGTAATTATTAAGTTAATTAAAAAAATGAATACTCAAATGTAACAGACAACACTCAATGCAAAGGTTTCCAATCTCCAACGCTATTATTGGAGTTCAAAAGTATTAGTATATTATCTAACTTTTGGAGAAAAGTGATACTCTAAATAGCATCTGTTCTAAGTGGGCTTGCAATAAATGGAAACCATGAAAAGTAACTTTTCCTCTAAAGTATGGTATTCGTCATGAAATGTCAGAAAAAACAATGCAAAAATATCGAATGTTCGATTTATTATATTTTACTCCACATCTTATGAAATAGCAATACGTAA
>JALBCR010003356.1:0-137668 GCA_030710515.1 Abscondita cerata
CAGTTACGTATTGCCACATCTTCATGGCAAGATACACTAGACTGTGGTGATTGCAATTGAGTATTTGATCCTAGTGTTTGCAACTCGTCTTCTTCCTCCTGAAAAAGACGTTTTTGATTACTGCACCGCCTTTATATTAAGGTTTAAGAAATATAAAATTGAGTTAGTTTGTTGACATTTATTTGTTAATTGTCTAAATTAAATTTTGTGGTAAATGTCATATTGATAAATTGTTATTTATTTATAGTTTCCCAAAACGAAAGAAGAATGGATATGTATTGCAAAAGATTTTGAAGACAAATGGAATTTTCCACATTGTTTAGGCGCGGTGGATGGAAAGCACATACAAATTATTCCACCGGTGAATAGTGGCTCTTATTATTATAATTATAAGGGCCAACACAGCCTTGTTCTGATGGCCGTTTGCAACGCTAATTACGAATTTATATTATGCGACTTTGGTAGAAATGGCCGTGTATCTGACGGGGAGTAATAGACGATACCTTGTTTTACCAAAAACTTAAAACGGCACTTTACAGTTACCTGTACCTTCGAAAATAAAGAACACAGACACATTTTTACCATATGTCTTTATTGGCGACGAAGCTTTTGCATTGAGAAGTAATTTTTTAAAACCTTTCAACCGCAAGCAACTTGATAATAATAAGAGAGTTTTTAACTATAGACTATCGAGAAGCCGTCGTATTGTAGAAAATGTTTTTGGAATTTTGGCAGCAAGATTCCGCATCTTTCATACCGCTATTAACATGAAATTGGAAAGTATAGAAAAAGTAGTTATGGCATGTTGTGCTTTACACAATTTTCTGAGAAGAAACCGCCGAGAGTATTGTACGTCTGCATCATGCTTAGATGTTGAAGATCTAGATACAGGTATTGTACAGCTTGGTTTGAGAGCGAAACCAAGTACATTGTTTGATTTGCAAAATGGATCATGCAGACATGCATCCGCAGAAGCAAATGAAGTCCGTGAACAATTTATGCGGTACTTTATTGGTGAAGGGTCTGTGCCTTGGCAAGAAAAGTTTATATAATCATTTCTATGTTTTTGCTATCAATAGCCAATAAATAAATAAATAAATAATGAAATACTTACATTTTGAGATTCAATATGATGTTCCTGGGTATTAGTAACATCATCGTTGAAACCATCCTCCTCGTCATCTTGTAAATTCGATACACTAGGCCGTGCGATTTCTTGGTCACTCAAAAGGAAAGTTCATCAAAATACCACAAGTTTGGTGTATAAACGTAGCCTGCTCTTAAAGAATCAATCTTTTTTTTTACCGTTTCTTTTGTTGCATCCCCATCTACTTCTTTTAAATGTACCAATAACTGCTCATATGCTTTATCTTTCTTAATGCGATCACTGTACTCGCGAGATTTGATTTTCCATAAACATGGAAAACTACGGTATTTTTCTATAAATGATAATAAAAACTTTTTATTTATTTGACGAAGATCAGTCATGTTGCACAATTAGAACTAGGCCAACTCTACGACGCTGCACAAATCTACGTTCTTTAAATCTGTTTACCCACACACTTCAGATTTGCAAGATTCGACACGTTTTTCAAACAAGTTCGACGGACATAATCAGGCTTCGCCTGATTCTTTTCATCAGACTTGTCCGCAAACAAAAACGACAAGTGTTCCTCCACAGACTTCGGTTTTGTGACGGTTTTGTTCGAACAGACTTGTTCGTCGAACAAATCCGCCGAACATAAACGTAGTCTGTGGGCCCCTTTATTAAGGTTTTCTGCGCTTTTTTTATAAGATGCCTAATTCTTGGAATTGCCTTAACAAATACCACTCGAGCTCAGATTTTGAGCCAGTTAATTTTTTCGTTTGTTTTTCGAGTACTTAGGAGAAATGTGCTCGAGACAAATCCAAATATTGCGCTAGTTACATCATTAGCAGAAGAGACAGTCGTTTGTAAAGCTACCGTGTTGAATGTCTCTAGTTCTGCGTTTTGTTCATATTGAGTTACAAAGATATTCTTCAAAAAAGTGCTAAGAACTTTTTTCTTAGAAGGTTATATTAAGTAAATTCATAAGTTTGTTGCTACAGTTATTCTAGTTCTACTAAGTATACAGGGTGATTGATCTCGCCTTAATCATTAGACGTTATGTGAGAATTATCAAGATCTAGATTTTGACACTTTGTATGATATGGTTTCAGAAAGCAGTCTCTCTCTCTCTCTAAAATATTTAAAACCTTGTAGCACTTCAGGTTATACGGGAAATAGAACTTAACTTCGTTATTTTGAATAGAACTATGTATTTTTTCTAAAACTTTTGGAGTATTCGCTTAATTTGCTACATTTTTGGTTATGATTACTTAGTTGCTATGTTTACTGAGATATTACAACTTTTATGAAAAAATAGTCACTGACAAGGGTTTGTTAGAAATTAATAACTTCTTAACTACTAGCAATAAAAAAATTAAAAAATAACTAATAATAGCAAGAAGAATGCTCTTTAAATTGAATGGTTGTAAATTTATGTAACTTTATTGGAAATGCCACAATAAAATTGTGAAGTTGAGAAAGTTCAAATAGCGATAACTTAATTTTTCAAACAAAACTCTCCTACTTTTTTTACGAATATCGGCAGAGAATAAAATTTGCAACAATTTTTTTTAAATAAAACTGCTAACAATAAAACATAAACAAAATACTCAATAATAGCAAAAATGATGCTCTTTAAATTGGATGGTTGCAAATTTATGTAAGTTTATAAAAATGTCACAATAAATTATGTGAGAAACTTCAAATAGCAATAACTAATATTTCAAGTGGAACCTCTCGCTAAGTCTTTATGACAAAGTAAAATACATGGTTTAGATAACTTAAATGAAACTTATTTTTATTTATTTTTGGTACTTCAATACTATAAAACCATGGTCAAATTTAATTAACTGTACTTCACTACTATAAAACATTTTTACTAAAATGGCAAGCTCAACGAAAAACATAAATAGAAACAATTGCATTTGTCTTAGTATCCTAGCAACGAAGCATCAAAGCCTACTACTTATCTTAATAATTTCAATAATTCCATTATTTTAGATAAAAGTACGTTTTATTAAAAACTGTTAATGATAGACATATAGATCATTTGAAAAAATTGTTTCAAATTTAATTCTCCACCGATATCCGTAAAAAGTAGAAGTGTTTTATTTGAAAAAATGAAGTTATTGTTATTTGAAGTTTCTCAAATTCACAAATTTATTGTGGCATTTCCAATAATGTTACATAAATTTACAACCATTCAATTTAAAGAGCATTCTTCTTGCTATTATTAGTTATTTTTTAATTTTTTTTGTTGCTAGTAGTAAAAAGTTATGATTTTCTAAGAAACCTTTGCCAGTGACCATTTTTTCATAAAAGTTGTAATATCTCAGTAAACATAGCAACTAAATAAACATAGCTTGGACCAAAAATGTAGCAAATTAAGCGAACACTCCAAAGGTTTTAGAAAAAATGCATAGTTCCATTTAAAATAACGAAGTAAAATGTATGTCTTACGACATCTTGTGTATAACATGGACACGTACAGAAGCACACACAAGAAATACTTGGCTTTATTGACACACGTGTGTTTTAAGCATTAAAGTTATCGCTTAGATAGCGCGATGCACTTTAACACTCACATGTCGTTACAGTTAACTGTTGGCATTTTTCTTAGTTTATACTATTCACACGTGTCCATGTTATACACGAAATGTCGTAAGACACACATTTTACTTATGTTCATTGCTTCACGAGAGTTTAAAAGACCAACCGCCGTCTTGTACATTTGTATACCACACTTAAGTATACACCTCTGATGAGCTCATAATAAGAGCGAAATGCTGCATCAGGTGTTCTTTTGGTGCGTGTGTGCTTCTGTACAAGAAATACTTGGCTTTATCGACACACGTGTGGTTTAAGCATTAAAGTTATTGCTTAGATAGCACGATACACTTTAACACTGACATGTCGTTACAGTTGACTGTTTGCATTTTTCTTAGTTTATACTATTCATACGTGTCCATGTTATACACGAGATGTCGTAAGACACACATTTTACTTATGTTCATTGCTCCACGAGAGTTTAAAAGACCAACCGCCGTCTTGTACATTTGTTTACCGCACTTAAGTATACACCTCTGATGACTCATAGTAACAGCGAAATGCTGCATCAGGTGTTCTTTTTAGTGCGTGTGTTGCTTCTTTACAAGAAATACTTGGTTTATCGACACGTGTGTTTTAAACATTAAAGTTATTGTTTAGATGGCCGATGCTTTTACCTACATGTCGTTACAGTTAACTGTTGCATTTTCTTAGTTTATACTATTCATACGTGTCCATTTAACACGAGATGTCGTAAGACCACATTTTACTATGTTCATTGGTCACGAGTTTAAAGCAACCACGTCTTTAATTTGTATAGCGCATTAATACACCTCTGATGAGCTCATAATAATGAGCGAAATGCTGCATCAGGTGTTCTTTCGGTGCGTGTGTGTTCTGTACAAGAAATACTTAGCTTTATCGACACACGTGTTTTAAGCATTAAAATTATCCGCTTAGATAGCGTGATGCACTTTAACACTCGCATGTCGTTACAGTTAACTGTTGGCATTTTCTTAGTTAAAATAACGAAGTTGAATTCTATTTCCAGTATAACCGGAAGTGCTACAAGGTTTTAAATATTTTAAGAGAAACACCGTATTCGAAACCCTACCATACAAAGTTACAAAATCCAGATCTTGATAATTCTCCCATAACGTCTAATGATTGAAGCGAGATCAATCACCTTGTATAACCTATAAATCTCTATCGCGCTGGAGTTTCCATTTGACGGTACAGTCTAGTTACTATGTGAGTCATGGGCTAGTCGGCACACATTGCTGAACTCATATTTCATCGCTCAGCCTAAGTGTAACAATTGTTTTTAGTCTACTTCGAGCTTCCTTCATTTGAAATACGATTGTTACTATATGAACCTGCGTCTAAACTCGGTGCCATGAATAATTACTACTGATTGTGTATTGTTTTAGTAAAGACAATGGTTGGGAGTTATAAAAGGAAGAGTTGGAGGTAAGAGGATATGAAAGCTGCTATTGAGGTTATTGAAGCCAAATAAATGGGTTGGTTGAAAACACCCAGAACATTCAACGTGCCTTTTGGAACATTAAGGAGGAGTGTTGGTAATGTTTGTGGAAATAAGTACGCAGTTGGCTTCAGAAAAGGTTATTTGGGTGTCAAGAAAACTACTTTTTCAGCTGAAGAGGAGCGAGAATGTACAGAGCATGTAAAAAAATTTAGAGACAGATTTTTTTGTATCACAACAGTTGAAATTCGCAAGCTAGCATTTTGGTGGGCCGATAAAAATAATATTCCCCACTCCTTTCCCAAAAGAAAAAGAAATGGCTCGTTGGGACTGGTTGAAAGGGTTCCTAAGTCGTAATCCCACATTATCTTTCAGAACACGAGAATCAACTTCAGCAGCAAGGGCGCGCGCCTTCAATAAACCACAGATAAAAAAATTTGATTTGCACTCGAATTTATAATATGAATGAAAGTGGGTTATCTACTGTACCGTCCAAAAACTCCAAAATTATAGTCTGCAAAGGCAAAAAGCAAGTTGGTATCCCAACAAGCGCCGAATGGAGGCAGCATTTTACTGTCGTTTGCAGTAATAGTGCTTCAGAATCTTATGTTCCACCAGCATTCATTTTTCTTAGGAAAAATATGAAAATTGAACTAATGGACAACGCTCCTGCTGCTGCAACTGCATTCACTCAAGAACATGGCTAGATGGACAAAGACATATTTGTCAAGTGGTTGCAACATTTTGTGAAGTATACCAAACCAACAAAGGAAGAAAAATTTTGCTATTGCTGGATTGTCACATTAGCCACAAAAGTCTTGCAGCCCAAGAGTTTGCTAAAGAAAACGGTGTAATGCTATTTTGCTTTCCATCGCACTGTACTCATCGAGTTCAGCCTTTTTGCTCACAATCAAGAACTGAACAAGTGACTGAAGAATCACCCATGGAGAAAATTGAGTCACCTTCAAGTGGCTGGAATTAGAAAGATTGCGTACCAACAGGCTGCAACAATTTCGAATGCAGAAAAAGGGTTTTTTTTCTACGGAAATATATGCATTCAATCCAGATATATTACCCAGTACATCTTCACATTGTGCTCTAGTTCTGGAAGACAAAGCTGCTTTGAAAGAAAAAGTAATGCAGAAAGAAGAGAAGTAGCGTAGAAAATCGGTTCGCAGCATGAAAAAGAGAGTCAAAATTTAAGAAGATAATGAAAACGAAGACACAGAATCCATTATGGAAACTGACAATAAAGATGACGCAGCATGCATTTACTGTACTCTATTCACACTCAAAGAGAAATGAATGATAGCTGCGATGTCAAATATGTAAGAAAATGGGCTGGACTCAAGAATAATGCAAACAAATTTATTTGTAACTTATGTAATTATTTACTTTGATAATCAAACGTAAATGTTGGCCATTATATGTGCTACTACATCGGGTATGTATTTCTATTTATGCCACTGACCTAAATTCAACCCATATCTTGCTTAAATTTCCCAAAAGGCTTGATGTATGCCAAGTCATTCACCTAAAAAAATACTGTATGCCAACTAGCCAGTTGATCATCGGTTATTTGATCGACTCTTTTTACGATAAGTAATATTAATAAAAAATTTAAAAAAATTATAAAAAAAATTATTAATAAATTTTTTTTATTAATTAAAAAAAAAAAAAAAAAAAAAAAAAAAAAAAAAAAAAAAAAAAAATTTAAAAAAAAAAAATATCAGTACAACCCGGTAAATAAGTCGTTAGGTAACGATTGTCAGTATTTTAACGCCTTTTATTGGAACGTTATTCTGTAAGCAACTAGCCGTCGTTCGCTACCGACCAAGTTGGTGATATGAAGTCGTTTATAAACGACTTATTAGAAGTAGTTGTTACGATTTAACTACTGTCGTTCTTGTTCGTTTATGCCATTTCTGGTGTCGTTAGGGTAAAATATTTATATTATGATTATTTACATAAAAGCAAGTTTTTATTATAAAAATAAATAATTAATTACTATTAGAAGGGGTAATAGACGAATTAAAAAAAGTATGTAATCAAGAACCAAATATTTTAACCTGGCCTCAAATATTTCAAACATATATTTTATAGGTATCGTTTGAGACAAGTGAATGAATGCCTCGCTAAGAGTTTTAGCAATCCGTTTGATTTGCCAGGAAAATAATTTTGAGCGGATTGTTTAGATTGGATCGCCAATGAGCTCTTGACTTCTTTAATTTAATGTGGTCCTACAATAAAGTACCATAAAGAACAAATAAAAACGCATCAAGTGGTAAAAGTAGATGATGTTGATTTATAAAAATTTTAAACAAATTACATTAATTCTCTTCAATTATTTTTGGATTTATGAATTGTTATCTTCCGGGTTAAGCTGTGATTTTTTTTCCTCTTTCGTTCTCCGTTTGACTCTAAAGAATCTTTAGAGTAACTTCTGAAGAAGTAAGAAATGCCAACAGTTAACTGTACCGACTGTGAGTGTTAAAAGTGCATCTTGTTATCAAAGCGATAATTTTAAATGCTTAAAACACACGTGTGTCGATAAAGCCAAGTAAAAACTTGTACAGAAGCATAACACGCAACGAAAGAACTCCTGATGCAGCATTTCGCTCTTATTATGAGCTCATCAGAGGTGTATACTTAAGTGCGGTATACCTTGTACAGATGTATCTTCTGGGGCACCATACAAACACTTACATCACAATACAATATTTAAAATGTACTATACGAATAAATAAATAAATCTGTTACATTGATACGCATGCTTGTGCAAAGTAGTACTTTTTTATTAAATACATCGAAAAGTCGTTAGACTACGTTAGCGTTCCACGATAAGTGTTACAGAATACGATATAGTCAATCAGTCGTTTAAGCTGTCGTTAAAATAGTCGGTAACGACTATCGTTTAGAGCAAAGTCGTTCGTTAACGATTAATTACAGAATAGGGCTCTAAAGCCCTTCGCACATTAAGAGACTAAAAAAAACAAATAAGAGATCGAATAGGAAGTACTGAAATTAGAAGAAAATGTAACGTGCAAGAAATAATCGAATGGACACTGAATAGAAAAAAGAATGGAAAAATTACATAAATAGAATGGCAGACGATAGAGTAGTGAAGATGGCGAGGACAAATCACCAGGAGGAAGAAGAAGCGTTAGCCGACCACGCAATAGATGGAGTGACAACATAAGTTCAAAAAGACATAAATCTAACAAAAACAGGAAGAACTGCCTATATAACAGGAGAAGAAGAAGAAGAAAAAGAAGAAATGCATGTTTTGAGGTTTAGCACTATTTTGATTCCACCATTTTAAAATTTTTTTAAATTTTTTTTAGCAATCAGAATAATACAAAATTCTATGAGCCAATGTGCGAAAAGCTACTAGATGTACTAGTATTAAGAACATGATCAGGGAGATATCCATTGATACCACCTGTTAAAACTTAAATAATTGGAATATACAATAACTTAAATTAGTTCACTTGGCCACTGTTTTTTGAGTCTTTTGTTGAGCACTGGTTCAAGAAGTTGTTCCATTAGCTGATTGAGTGGTTGTCTAACACCGCATGATGCTTGATGGCTTTTGTACGGATTTCTTTAAGTACTATTGGAACATGAAGATCGGTATGTAGTGTATGGATCGTTACATACCAGGGAGCGTCTGCAATTTGTCGAAGTATCTTGGATTGACACTTTTGGATGATTTCTATGTTTGATTTGGGGGCACACCTCCAAAGTTTTAGTCCGTATGTCCATATTGGTTTGATGACTGCTTTATATATCAGGATTTTATTTTCCAAGGATATCCGTGATTTCATTCCACTGTAGTCCTCTTGTCTTGATATCTGATTGTTTTCTCTTGTTTGTAATGTGATGTTTTCAAGTTAGTTTGGTATCTAAATGCCGTCCTAAATATCTTACCGTTTGTGTTTGTGGTATGTTCACATTGTTTATTGTGACTGCGGGGCATGTCGCTTTGCGTAAGGTAAAAGTAACATGCGCAGATTTGTTCTCATTCACTTTTGTTTTCCATTTTTCCAGCCATTGTTGAAGGTTATTTAAATAGTTTTGGGTAATGTTTAAGGCTGTTTGAGGACCTTCATGGCAAGAAATGATAGCTGTATCATCGGTAAAAGTCCCTATTGTTGCATTTTGTGCCATCGGTAGATCTGACGTGTACAAGACATATAGTAGCGGTCCAAGGACACTGCCTTGAAGCACTCTTGAGTTGATTGAAAAGTAGTCAGATTTCTCTTCGTTTACCTTAGTTTGAAATGTTCTCTCGTTCAAATATGATTTTAGGAGGTTGAAGTAGACTGGAGGAAAACTACACTTAATTTTGTGAATTAGTCCGGGGTGCTAGACTTTGTCAAAAGCCTGGCTGATGTCAAGGAAAATTCCACTACAGTATTGTTTTTTTTCGAATGCTTTGTTTATGGTTTGTACAATTCTGTGAACTTGTTGTACTGTCGAGTGTTTTTGACGAAATCCAAACTGATGCTCTGGTATCTAGTTATCGAAAGGCAGGTCTTCGTGTAGTTTGTGAAGCACTAGTCTTTCAAGTAGTTTTGTCCATGGAACGGACATTTTTGAAATTGGTTTAGTTTTCTTATTGCATAATTAGCAGCTAATAGTTTTGGCAACAGTTTCATCTGTACATTAGGTAATGTGTTCTTCAATATAATTAGAATACTGCTCCCCGAGACGCCATTTTTTTAAATATTTTGTTACAAAAATCAACATTTTAAAACAAAATTGAGAACAACAACTTACAAAGTCACATTTTTTGAAAAACATTAATAGGGCTATCAAATTTATACAAGACTCTTTGTCCTCTTAAGTGTTCCTGAGGAACAGGAAGCTTTTCCAAAGTTTGATCAAAACGAACGTCTGCTACATTATTTTAATCCCGTTCAAATAATTTGTCATTATCACATATTTTTAAAAATATAACAGTTATTTCACCATATTCCTCATCAATTTGAGTTATCACACCTGATTAACGATATTCTTTTTCTTTTCTTCTATAAGGTTGAACAATTTTACAACTTGCCCCTTCTACAGTTTCGCTTTGTGAGTATGTTTTAACGGTTGTAAAGGTTTGTTCTGCCTTGATTTCGTCATCATTAAGTTGTTGCTTATAGTTCAAAGTCTCAATTTTAAAATGTTCACAGTGAATGTCTTTGCAAAAACAACTTAAACTTCTCATGGTGAGTGTTGTCGATGACTGACGATTGTGATTATAACTAATATTCCCTGTTATCTGATGAACTTGAAGAGTGTTCTTGATAGTCTTCATATTTTTACATCTTTTTCAATTTTGGCACTCATAATTTTGATTTCGTCATCATCGACAACGCTTAATGAAATTGAAGGACATCTCTGTCCTACAGTTTGTACAAAAGTGTCCAGGTGTTTAATGTCCCTACCAGCGGCTACCACAGAATCTGCAGTTCTTTTGCAGGTTGCTCCAACCCCATCGGGAGTTCCTTTGCCGTGTCCGCCTTCAGAATAATTCCATGAAAACCGTTGTATATTTGGAAGTCGTTTACGTAATTTTGTAGCTAAGATGTAAAACATTGTTTTATTGCGGTATTGGGTAACCGGTTCATCACTCAAAAAGTGAAGGTGCTTGATTTGACGCGGCAATACTTCAAATATTTTTTGAAGGTGAGCCCAAATAGTCGCTGGTGAGTGACAGTTGTTTTTCGAGACCGTACAGTATGATTTGGTGGCATTCTTCAAGTACAGCACTACTGTATGTAAAGTTATCTGCATACGAAATTCTCCGAAATGGAACTCTTGTATTTCCTGTCCGTACTTAGTTAAATAATTTTCTGAGAAATCCATGTGTATGATTGCTTGTTCGTCACTAAGGTTCTATTTCAGCCCTTTCAAAGCCTTATACTGATGTACTATGTATCTCTCATGACGTAAAAACATCTCTAAATCTTTGTGCAGATCTTCAATAATGTCGCGCGGTTTACTAGTAGTTGTTTTTTTAACACATTTTGTTTGTTTTTGTACAAGGGCGTTCTATCTATACAACGTTCACATTGCCTAGATAGACATTCCACATCATATCGATTACAACATATTTCTTGTAGAAGCTTTTGATGAGTATTGTAAATCAAGATTTTCTCACCATATAAAGCAGACAATTTTCCATCTATATTGGCATGAATAATACACAAACCCGTTTCCCGATCATCAACTTTGGGCATCACTAGCCAAAACGGACTAAGGCTACAAAATGTTTGATAACTCAAATCAATATTACTATTTGTCTTGAATTTTTTATAAAAACCAGTCAATGAATCAGGAAGGTACCTTTTTTGCTTTCTCTGCTTCTGTCAGGTTATAAATTCTTTTTTCTCGCTCTTTGTCTGCTATTAGAATCGTCTTCGTAAAAGTGTATAACAGTAGTAATAATTTCGTCAGGTATTCTATCTTTCTTCAATTGTTTTAAATCCGTACCAGCTTTCCTCAATCTTTTATATGATAACTCCATAGTTTATAATTATTAACAATTTTTCCAGATACTGCTTGACTTAGAGCATGTTTTTCCTTCTTTGATCTTTGGGTAGAATAATTCTTTGCAGCTGCTCCTTAATGGCCTCACCAAAAAGTGCCTTGTCGACCAATTCTTTTCTCGAATGTTGAGTGTCCAACATCTTTGTTAAACGAGTTTTTAGTGTATCAGGTTTTGGCGGCGTTTTTGCTTTGTCTAATCGTGACAGTGGTTTTTTGTACTTCGCAACTTTCTTTTTAGTACAGCAATAGTTTCGTTTTTTTTCTTTAAGGTTTTAAACCTTATCCGCTCTTTATGTTTCTTTCTCACTTTGCTTAAGTCATAATCGTCATTACCCTGTTTACGACGTTGACGTTCATTACTTCTTTCTTAGTCGGAATTCGATGTACTTTTTTGGCAAATACGTTAGTAATCTCTCTTAAAGTTTTTTTTTATTACGGTATTTGACACCCTGCTCCCTCTATTTCTTTTTTCTCTTTCTATCTTCTCGTGGATTCATATTTTTTACTAATTTTCTACTACTTTTCTCCAATTTTTTTAAGTATTTAAGATGTTCTTTTTCCTTTAATTCATTCCATTTTTCAGGATCATTTTTAATACGTTGGTAACGACAGCCTTCCGCTTCTCGTTTTTTCTCTAGTACCTCTTCTTTCCTCAATTTATTTTTCTTGTGAGGAACCATATTGTACCTATAAAATATACACAAGTCAGTCCCCCTGGTAGAGCAAATAGTATCCTGTGTTTGTTTAATCTATGGGACTGACGCCAGGGACTCTGCTAATATTAACAAAATTTGCTGTTACTGTAAAGATTAACTACGTATTGTAATTTATTAGCACAGTAACAGTACGGAATCTATTATAGAAATAAAACCAAAAAGTAGTAGGTTTGAACCACAAAAATTAAAAAGAAAAGAAACTCACCAGACGACTGAGGTTCGCACTATATTCGACTCAAATTCCTACCACAATAGTTCGCGGCATATTAAACAAAATGACAATGGCGCTCTTTAACTTCACGTAAACCAACTTCAAGCCGTCAGCGTTCACTTCACTCATAACATTTTGAAGGGGGGCAAAAACAACAGAATTACGTAGACTTATAATTAAAACAGGGGACTGTGCTCAAAATAAAAAAATAACGATTTGAATGTTTGTACATACAACGTTTTTGTTTTGCTACATGCATTGCATTTTGACAATGACAGTTAGGAAATGGGAATGTCATGCCATGAACATTGGCGGCTACACTATAGGGGTAGACGATTAGTAATATTGGTTAATAATTTCGTTATTTTGTTTTTTTTGAGTCATTTTTTATTAGACAATTCAATTATTCAATAATAAGTGTAAATACTGATAAACAAATCGTGATTTGAAATTCCATAAATGCTTTCAATGAACGTATATTTTGACTTGGTTGAACCGACCATGGATATTTCAACTCCTAGGATTTGAAGTATTTCAACTACGACTAGAAAAAAAACAGTCACTTCAACGGTTTCTATAGAGATACATAAAGTCAACATTTTTGACCGCTGAAGATAAAAGTTATTTTCGGTTTCAAAATATAATTTTGTATTTGCTGAAGTTATTTAACAAAATATATCTTATTGTTGTCGTTAAATGTTTCTATCGTTATTAATTTTTGTTTTGTAGATTTGCACTCTCATGTACTGCCGTGGCTGTTAAGCCGGAGATACACGGCGCGTGGTTCGACGATCTACAATCCACGAACCACGCGCCGTGTAGCATAGGAGGTTCGTAGTTTGTGGTGCGTGGTCCGCAGTTCGTGGTGCGTGGTTCGAGAGGTTCCATCGGAAGTCGGTAAATTGTCACGATACAAAGGAGCTGACCACGTCGGTTCGTGTACGGTCCATGCTGGTGCGGAGAGGTTCGCCTAGGTTCGCAATATTGCGAACGCAAACCGACAGAACGTGCCAGTAGGTTGTTTGATGTCAAGACGAGTGTTGTTGATAGAGGTTAGGTAAAAATATGGCGGTCGAGTGGAATGTCGAAAAAAATGTAGAGTTTATCGAGGCACTTCAGGAAGAGGAAGTGATCTGGAATCCCAAACACAATCACCACAAAGACCGAAATATTGTGCATGATTCATGGAAACGATTGGAAACAAAATTTCTGATAGGGGTTAAAGCGTTAAAGAAGAAAAAAGATGGACTTTTTGCCACATACAGGAAATATGCACGTAAAGCTAAATGTTCCAAGACCTCTGGAAGTGGAACAGGCGATTTATATATACCGACTTGGTCGTTATACGAGCCAATAGACAGGTTTCTGCATGCAGTTTATACCCCAAATAAAACAATAAATTCAATGGTAAGTACCTCCTGTAAAATACACTTCTTTACATAATTAAACACATTCTCATCTATTTATTAATTCTATGTGTATTGCACCAACTATTTTTAATGAAATACAATATGACCAGTAATATATGATTAAACATAAACGGTACTGTTTGATCTACAATGACAATAATTGTATTATAATATTACAATACATTTACGACATACACGGTATTTCAAGAAAAGGTACCCTCGTTTACACATGATGATTACTGATCGTCTTGCCATGCTAATTTTCCGTGGTTGGATTGAAATAAACAGAAAAGTTTTGTCTAACTTCTTTTGCAGAAATACTCGCCTTTCGAGGTTGTTTTTGTATAGGTAGCAAAGAACTCATTTCATTATTCGGTAGACGCCACGCTCCTGGAATAAATGTTCCATTTACCTCACTATCAAAGGTACCTGTTGGTGAGTAGGTTGATGTGGATATTCTACTTTTTCGCAAATAATTGTGAAGTATGACACAAGTCATAGTAATTAGGGAAGCTTTTTCTGGATTTACCAACATAGGTTTACGTAATATCCAAAAGACAGACGCCATTATTCCAAAAACGTTTTCTACTGTGCGTCTGGCTCTAGACAATCTATAATTGAAAATGCGTTCAGCACTTCCTTTTGTATGAATACCAGGGAATGGTTTAAAAGGTTTCGGCGAAGAGCAAATGCGCTGTCACCCACGATTACATACGGTACCTTATTGTTTTGCAATGGTAACGGTTTTTCTGTTGGTAAATTTAATTTTTCGGTGTCAAGTTTTCTATACAAAGCGGTGTTACGGAATACTCCTCCATCACTAATTCTTCCTTGACACCTTATGTCTACAAATGTGAATAAATAATTGGAATCCACAAGTGCCATCAAAACAACACTGAATGTGCCCTTATAGTTGATGAATTCTGAAGAGCTATTTGCTGGAGCTTCTATGACTACATGTTTTCCGTCAATCGCTCCTATACAGTGTGGAAAATTCCATTTCTGTTCAAAATCAGCAGCTATAGCTAACCATTCAGCTTCGTTATTTGGCATCTAAAAAGGTAAACTATCGTTAAAATAGATTATATAAGAAGGAATAAGATGGCATACACTGTTCCGCTATTTATGGTTGTTGCAAAACAACGCCCCAAAAAAAGACAACATCGCGAAAAGAGTCCCCTCCCAACCCCAACAACACCACCAGCACACACAACCGACAGGCCAACAAAAACCACCCACAAACCAAGACCCAAACAACCACCACAGAGGAAACGCCGAAAACAACCCACACCCCCAAGCCAAAACCACCCACACACCAACCGACAAACAAAAACAAAACAACCAACCGCAAGAAACCAAAGACGAGGCCAAAACCCCACCAACCCAAAAAAGACAACGACGCAAGGAGGCCAGGAGGCCACACCAAGCCCAAAAAACAAAACAACCCCCCAACCACAGAAGGGCGCCCAGAACAACACACTAGAACACCCTCATCGTCATCCTCCCAGAGAACCCCAACGAAAAAAAAAAAGGAGGAAAAAAAACAAAACCCCAGACAGTCTCATCCACCTACATCGCCCGACACTGCTGGCTGGGAAAATTTGGACACCATCACCAAATTTAATAATTAAAAAGTTTACGTTTCCGCATACGAGTTCATGTTTTTACTCATATTTTTGTTACCAAAATTTAATAAAATATTGTGAAATATATTTAGTCATAGCTAATCTTTGTTTAGCTTGTTTAGCGGGAATGCACAATCTCATGTTTGTATCCTTCCTTGCAATTATTGGCCCTACTTTTGCTAATAGTAATTCGAAATCTTCAGCTCTCATACGACAAAAGTTTTCAAAATATCCTGAGGGCTTCTTTAAAAAGTCCACTAACATATTTGATCCACTATATCTGTAATTTTAGTATTAATTACTACTAGTTCTACATTCATTCATACCGTCATGAATGTCGAAAGTAACTTACCTTTCTCTACTTTTCATATGTGATGACATCCACCATCTCCTTTTACGTCTGCTTAACCGATTTTGTAACCAAACGCCTCTAGAAATAACACACAATGTAGCAGATGCAATGATTTGTTGTCTTGAATCCATGATGGCGGCTGACGAACTAAATCAAGAGGTTCCGTTGTTTCTTCACGAACCTGTTACGTCAATACACCAAACGAACTACGCACCGTGTACCCACCTTTGGTTTGGCAATAGCGGAACCACAAACCTCTAACCACGAACCCCGTACCTGGTCCCTGGTTTGCCGAACCACGCGCCGTGTATCTCCGGCTTTAAAGTCTCCTAATATTATTTTAGGTTTAGGGACACTGCGTTAATCCTAATTGTTTTAATTCATTTTCAATTATCGTGTGTGGTATGTGGTACTACCTACTAATTAATCGTCTGACTGGGAATATAGTCGTTGTTGATTGTGATACTCCCAAAGGTTTCTAGGTAGTTGTTGACAATAAAACGGACGACAAGTAGACACGTTTTTATGAACGAAAACCCCTCTGACCCTTGATCATTCATTTTAATTTAAGTCAGGTTTCGTACATACATAATATATGTATGTACAAAACCTGACCTGAATTAAAAGCATTTTTTACGAGAATTCCAAAAAGACAAAAACCCAATATGACGCCCCATAAGAAAAATAAAATTTGACTATGGCTGTGTCTAAAGAGTAGGCTTAAACATTTTTTGTAACATTCTTCAAAGTGGTCACGATCTTTTACACCTATTCTGAAAATTTGATAAACCTGCCTCTTATATTTAGTGAAATATTAAGATTTTTCTAAAACACTGATTTTTGGTTGTCACCATATATTTATTTAAATACTTCAGCGGCTTTTTAATAAAGTAAAACCAGATTATTTATAGGCATACAAGTACGTAACTTTTGTTCTATTTATCCGACAATATACTCACTTTACTCCCCGCGTGGTTTCCTCCCCGCGTGCTTTCCTCCCGCGTACTTTCCGCCAAAAATTGCGTACTTTCCTCCTTCGAATACTTTCTTCTCCAAAACACTTTCCTCCCCGCGTACGGTCCTTCCCGCGTATCTTTTTTCCCACATAGTTTTCGCCCAGCGTACTTTCGGCTCCGCATACTTTCCTCCCTGCGTACTTTCCTCCGTGCGTACTTTCTCCTCGCGTACTTTCCCCGCGTACTATCCTCACCAAAATACTTTTCTCCCCGCGTACTTTTTCCCGCCAACTTTCCTTCCCAAAACACTTTCCTCCCCTCTACTTTGCTTCTAATAAAAATGACCAAACATACATGATTAAAATTAATTTACGCAAAAAAACGTTTGTTTTAAAAATTATTATTATAAATTTAATTTTTTAAAGAAAGAAATTGTAATAACTGTAACCTACCTAATAACACCGTTTACCCTCGATCACATAAACACAACTTAAATAGATTCAAACAAAACAAATAATCCCTCTTAATACAGATATTACGTTGCAAGCAAATTTTGTGCGTTTATTTGTAATACAAATACTATACAGATATAATGCAAAACAAATAAAAGTAATAATGTTAAACAAGGTAGATAAGGTAAATTGATCAACCAACTAGGGA
Source organism: Abscondita cerata (assembly GCA_030710515.1). Taxonomy (NCBI): domain Eukaryota; kingdom Metazoa; phylum Arthropoda; class Insecta; order Coleoptera; family Lampyridae; genus Abscondita; species Abscondita cerata. Next base: position 17,590 of record JALBCR010003356.1, read on the forward strand.
GTCGCTCCTGAGTGATTTTATCTTATAAGTTTGTATAGAAAGAGAAGAGAAGAGGTGACGCGACGACTACTTAAATCAGAAAGGTTGAATCTAGCTAAAAGATCAGATTGCGGGAAACCTCGAGGAGGGTAATTCCCATCAACGTGATAAACTAGAAATTTTAAGAATTTGCGCTGAATGTTCTCCAGATCGTGGATATGAACTTGATTCGTAGGGTTCCAAACTACCGAGGCTCTAGAGTTTCTGATAATAAAACCAAGAGTTTTATGTGAAGAGTTAACAATTTATCGAATGTGCGAACCAAAGGACAGAGACATTCAAAGGTGACACCCAGATCTATCAAAACGCTAGAGCTTGTAATGGAGACGTCGGAAAAAAATAATTAAAAAGAATTGGGGACTTTGCTTTGATATAAGAAACAAAGTGGCATTTAGAAATGTTTAGATTTAAGTAGTTAGACCGACACCATTCATCAAAATAAAACGTTTTTATTACAAGCGGGGAGGAAAGTACGCGGAGAATAAAATAGGTGGGGAGGAAAGTATTTCGGGAGGAAAGTACGCGGGGAGAAAAGTACCTGGGGAGGAAAGTACTCGGGAAGAAAATGCGCGGGGAGGAAAGTACGCAGGGAGGAAAATATTCGGTGTGTAAAGTACGCGAGGAGGAAAATACGCGTGGAAGAAAGTACGCGGGAAGGAACGTATTCTGCGAATAAAGTGTGGATACCGATAACTTGTCCACTTTAAGACAAAATGTTTGAATATATTAATGTTTTCCCGATTATATCTTTTTGTCACCAGTATAGATTTTAACATAACGATCATCTCAACATTATTTACGTTTCCTTCTAATTACCTTAATGATATCATTCAACTATATTCTTCTAATCGCTTGAGGAAAAGTTTATTTTCTGATAACAATTGTGATGTGAACTCAACATTTGCAACTTTAAATATAAAGGAAAAAAATCGAAAACGATTGGTGTATTGTTGGTTGCTTTATATAGAGGGTCATTTAATATGTCACTGTTTGTACAGGTGATTTACAGATTATATGCAATAACTCGTGGTGTAATCTTTATCAGGACAAATTTGATGACACACGCATCAACAATTAGCCCACGTCTTTTTACTACATTGACGAAAAATGTATTCCTGAGGTCAAATTTGAATTGGTTGATAAATTTGTGTATCATCAACATAACTGTGAACATATTGTATTGTGTTAAATATATTGTAAAACTGTGACGTGGAGTACAGGACCAACAATGAACCTCTCAAGAACACCGGATGGAACTGGACTGACAGAGAGAGACTGAATTGCTTCTACACCACAAGTAACTTCTTTTGACAGTGACTGAGTCATGTGATAATCGTGTACATATGAAAAAGAAATCAAAATTTGTATCTCTTTATTGAAAATTGTTTTGGTACTGTGAATACATTTTGTATATAGTATATATGTAAATTTTTAGAATTATAATATACGGCAACGATTTTTACAAATACAAAACATTAATTATTAATTTTCTAGGTATAGATATATTTACATAGAGTAATAACCGTACGTGGTCCAATAACATTATATATAATCATAAAATTTACTCAAAAATTAGCAATTATTACGTACAAAACAATAATAAATAAACAATGGTCTAATCTTTAACAATACACTTACATACATATACAGTTGTTTAAAATGTTTTTAGCAATTATTATGATTAAGCAAAGGCCCATTTTTCTAGTAACACGATTTAGCATCACTACGTTTTTAGAATCTTAGATATGTTTTAGCATTGGAAGAGATGGATCGTTTCCCAACGTTAGGTATTTACTATAAGTATTAAGCAAATTGCAGTCACAAGAGACTATCACAAATAAATTTATAAGTTTTACCACCTACATAGATGGCATTGATGCTATTTTTTTCTTTTACTCCTCGACTGTTTAATGAATGCAGATTGTTCTTTGTTTTCAATTTCTGCTTTAGAATTACCATTTGTCGTAAAATTACTAGTCGGATATTCGTCGTTATTATTATTTACTAAGGTGACTTGAAGTCGAGGAACGGTTAACGGACGTATTAATGATTTAACTACTGGTGGTACACTTGGTGCCGATGGTAATATTGGAGAACTTGCACACAATGCTGCGGTTGTTAGTTGCGTTACTAATCTTGCGCTCGAAGAATGATCTAAATTTGGGCTTGGACCGGAAGACGTTCTAAATACCTTTTTTAATTTCGATTTGATACCTAAAACAAACACAACATTAAATTCGATTTTTAAGAATAATTAATTGACATTTATTTATTAAAAAGAGATATAACTTTTTTGTTCGAAGGTACAATGTGAGTCATTTTGGTTAAATCAAGTAATATTTTTAAACAAAAATTGTCATGCATGTGTATTACATGTAGTAAATGCAAAGGTGCCAAAAATGTTCAAGTTTAACAAATATTATACAAAGCTAAAAAATTGGTTAACAATGAATCTGAGGTTTAGGTCAATAGTTTTCTCTAATTCGGTTATGCTTTAATAAATTGTGCCTTGTTTAAGAACCCTTCGCGGTTAGGACGTTGGAGCAGGCCGACAAAGCGGGAGCTTCATTAAGGCTAAGTTCTGTTAAGGGTTGATCGTCCAAAAATATATATTTTTGACATTTAAATTAATGACAGTTGCATTAATTGAAATAAAAGTAAAAATGAATTTTTGTAAATCATACAATTTTTCACAAAACGATGAGCATTAACGAACGATGAAATATGAATATCCTACACCCCCTCCCAAACGGTTGCTAAACAAGACACAATTTTACAGAACCGTATAGAAATATTTAGTTAATAACGTTTTGTGATCTAATTATTTATCAGTTAGATTTCCCTGGGTGGGATGATCACCAACAACTTAGAACATTGTTCTTCTTATGTACATTTATTTACACCATAAACAGAACAATAAATCTCATATAATTTTTTTTTAAGTAAATAAAACAATAAGGCCTTCACAACATACTCGCTTCGTAGTAATACACATAATAGCCAAAATCTTAACGGAAATGTTCCCCTCTACTCTTATTAATACGAAACAAAATGCGTCTGCGTAAAACTAAAATTGAAATTTATGTTAGATCCGCCTACACGTTCAGCAAGGAAACTTACGACTAACCAAAGATAAACAATGAGTGATATTCACTTTCTTTTAATTTGTTAAAGTTAATTGTTAAATTAAAGGTTAAACTCGAGCGCAAGCATGGGAAAACCGTATGCATCTATCGTCGGTTAAATTAAGACTAATTTTGTGCTGTTTAAAAATTGAAAACAAAAAAAGGCTTTAGCGGCCTCTTTGTAAACTAGTGTTGTCTAGATTCGGACCTAAAGGCCGCCGTTGGTTGGTTAGGTTGGAGCAGTTGAAGCCTTGGCTAAGTAGTATGTTGGTGATCTAGGAGCCCTCAATATTGGTCTCAGAGGGACATTTGAATTGTGGAGTCTGGATAACTCATAAAGCCTTGGAGGAACAGCTTCGGACCTTAAAATTTGTTTTTGCGTGTCTTTTGGTAGAGAAAATGACTTGATTTGTAGATTATGGAGTCGCAGTCTTGTTTGCGTCGGATCTTTCTTTAGAGGTCTGTAACCTGTAGGACTTCTAATAATTTTTTGGTTATAGTATCTCGTTTTCAGAGGAACGGTGCCGTTTCCCATATCAGCTGACAGAATTTAATAGATTCAATAGATTTTGGGCATCAACAGCTTGTCATCATTTGAACGCTTATGGCTAATATCTTGCCCTGCTAACCTGCTAAAATAGTTTGCTAAAGCCTCATCAGAAATTAGATCTCCTCGACAACTACGTAGTTCCAAGCCTCTTCTTATTGGTTCCGACCTCGGCGGCCTTGCATCCCCTGGTCCGAGACTGGGCTTGGCAATAGCCAAGTTAACGAGTTGAGTTGGCTGGCTGTGCCAATCTCAGTTACACACCGGTAGAATATAAGACCGGCAGCATACTGGTCGCTAGCGTGCCGTTATACAATCGACATTGCCAAGGGGAACTAGGGCCTTTCCCAATGCTAGAAACAGATAGAGTGAGGTCTCGAGTACAAGGGCGGGAGAACTCTTGTCTCTTTTCGGTGGTCCTCCTGCGTTGACGAACTTTAGGATAGAGCTATTTGAAGGATGGCGACCAGTCGAGGTTAAAGCGTAACTCAAATAGTGCCCGAGGTGTTCTTGTCCGGCTCTTGAAGCAGCCCTGTAGCCCTCCCGTCACATTACCGTTGGTGGTCACAGCTAAGACTGTGGATAAATCCGGACAATTCCATCTTGGTGCAAATAGTGGTTAGTCACGGAACTGCCACCCCACTTACGTGCAAGTCCAAGGAGGGCATCTGCTGCTTGGGACACCAGAAGTTCCTTGAACTCATCAAGATGCAGCTTATTACAACAGCTTTCCGATGGGACCCATCACATAGCTGTGAGGTTGTCGACCATGCACGAGAGCCTTTGTCTTAGGTGGACGCTCTGCATCACCTACCGGCTCGATCTAGCCCGATTTTTACTGGTTTATTACAAACTAACAAATGTACTAAAGTTAGGGGAGGCGGCTCCCTGTCAGTCCGGCCGGATACATGCCGAACCTATTCCCAGATGGGTTCTAATTGCCGGGGTCGGTTACTACCTGCTGTCCCCTGTCGCTCAAGGTTGTACTCTTAGTGACTGATGATATGCCGATTTACAGATAGGCGTCCGTAGAAGCCTGGTCAGACTGCTCTGTGGCGCTGGAGCCCGCCTAAGCAATAACCAACACGTGGAACCGCTTGAGGCACAAAAAGGCACTGGAACATTTCAAAATCAAAACTCTGAAAACCACTGGATAATTCTAAATAGAAATCGAACACTTGATTCACATTTTTCTGAGATCAAGATTTCAATTGTTTTTCCGGTACTATCGTACGAATGCCAAACACAAAGGGCAATTGAAAGACAGTGTATAGATTTGAAAAACTATGTACCCTTATATTGGTTTTCGTCCTTGTATATGAGTTATTTTTTTATCTACTAAAAATCAAGAAAAAGAGCGGCCATTATTGCACTGGATAAATTACTTCAGCGTTAGCAAAATTTAACAAGTTCAGAAAAAGAAAATTTAGATAAAAATTGACATTGTGTTTACTGTAGTTCCGTATTGTATATCTATACATCTCCTATTTCTTATTTTAGCATTAAAATCTCTTAGTTCTATTTTTAGATCATAAGTAGGTAAAACATTTTCTTATGCGTTTAATTATCCAATTTTTTGCGGTCTGTTTCTGTGCGTCAGCATAGCCATTCTTTCAGAAATTGCTTTAGTTTGATTTAGTAGTGACTTTGTTTTTATCCCCAGATTTTTATTATGTGTTTATTGCTTATCGCTACATCTTAGTCTGTTATGGTTAGAAATGTTGTATGAGTTATTTCTATCATAAAAGATTTACTGTCATAGAAGTAGATAAGAGTGCATCATACACACGTCTACTACACGCAACATTGAAAAATAAAACTCCTTTTTGTACCATTGGAAATAATATAAAATCTAATTTTTTTTTAAATAATTAAATGCGTTTATTAATTAAAATAAAAATTTGATGGGTTACGTCACAGTAACACGCTCGACTTTGATTGCATATTTGCATGCATTTTAAAAGCTTCAACATAAATATGGACTTTCGTTGTCGTTCTCATTAATGTAATTAAATTGAAATGGACAGCAACAAAATTCTCACCTTGGTTATTTAACCATACAGCAAAATAAACTTGCATATCTGAAAACTGCAAATTAAAAATTTAATACACTGTCACGAACAGCTTCATGATCGCGTGACCGTAAACACTGTTACTATCTGAATAGCTACTAATCTATTGCTACAACTGTGTAATACTAACTCAATAAAAAACTTAAAACTGTAGAGCAGTTTATTTTATACGAGCAACCTTGCACTCGTGATCTCTAAGGATATAACAAAATGGTTTTAGTGCTTTAAAGATTGTTTTCTTTATTTAATAAAGCTGCTTGTAAAACTTGTTCATTGTTTAATCAATGTAAGAAATAACTACAAAACGCAAGCATTGACATACCATGCTGAGGTTGAGGCATTTGTGGAACAGGAACAACTTTTCCTAAAAGCACTCTTGCACCCGTGTCGTTTTCACTGCCCCAGTTCCCATAGGAAGTTGATCTTTCTAGAAGACGTTGCCTTGCATGTTTCTCGATAACGTCAGCACATACATAACGACCACAAAATCTAGCCCACTGATCTGCTCTTAATCCTCTTCCGCTATCACGCAATGTTGGATTAGCTCCTGAAAAGATAACGAACCGTTTCGAAATACTTTTACTTTGAAAGAGAAATGGGTCGTCCGTAAAAGCTTTACTACAAATCGGGACGAGCAAAACAATTACGGTAATTGTTTATATACCTGCAAACAACAAAAGTTTGGCACATTTATTTCTTCCTTGAAGTGCTGCTTTCATCAAAGGCGTAAATCCTAAATTGTTTCTTGCGTCAATTTCGATTCCTTTACAACGACTTAGGAGTACGTTTAAACATTCTACTTGTCCTAGAACAACAACAAATAATTCAAATATTGATTTTATAGATTATATTAGTGTAATATTACCTTATTTCACTAGACCTTTATAGTAATAACATGTTCTAACAAAAATATAATAACGTGGTTATATTTTACGACCATTATAACTTATGTTTGCCATTAAGCTAAATATATGAGAATTTATTATTAATCGTAAAATATAAAAGTTATTGTACTGTAGTAGAATAAAATCGATGTTTTAACTATTGAATTAAGTATTAACGACTAAAACACTAAAATAAACCAAAACGATGCTTTAAATATTACATGATGTGGGACTTTAAAATATTTTGAATCAATAATGTTTTATAAAATTTATTACGATCGCTAATTCAATTTATACAATAGAATAATTGTAGTATATTTTGCCTACATTTTTCTTCAATAATATGCGGACATTTAGAGATTTAAAAAAAATAAAATTAAGTGTAGGTGTACATATCACTGATAACACTTACCGGCTTGAGCAGCAAAATGAAGAGGCGTATTTCCTTCGTTATCGGAATGATTTGGATCTAAATTTGGTAATTGTAGAATCAGGTCGAGCACATCAAGAGAACCATTTGAAGCAATGTAACTTAATGATGTCTGGAAAAAATTAACTTTATTCAATTTTTATTATATATTATGTAGATGTGCATATATTTAACAGAAATATTTATATTATATCAAGAGGATTTACTAACTTCAAATTTTAGTTTTGATTTTTAACAAAAATGATTCGTCATTGGAAACATTAATAATCCGCACCTTTTTATTGGCAGATTAGTTACGTCTATTATTCTACTACATTTCATTTTATATGGCGTATACTTGAAAATATAATATTCGTAATGAATACGCAGTATTTTAATTGTCTCATTTACATTCTGTCAGTTGTATTTCAAAGCGTTATTATTTATGTAATACGTACATAAAATTTTAGAGCATTGATCATAACCAATAAATTTTATACAAAAAAAAATGACGTAATGTAAGTTTTTATAACAAAAATAAATAAATATATGAAACTTTTCGAATAATCTTTAAACTTTTTGTAAAAGAAAAATAAAAACTAGTAGAATTCTATTTCACTCTTGAGAATTCTTGTAATTGAGAAAAAAAGGGTATCGCATTTCAAATTTTCTTTTAATTTATTTTTTTTATGAAGTTATTATGAGCAAGTTTGGTTTGAAATAGAAACGAGTAAATAAAGCTTTCACCGTTAATGGCAAAATACACTAAAGGGCAAAGAGGCAATGACGTTTAAAATTAGAACGTTAAACATAGTCGATGAATGTTAAATATTAAAAAAAAGTTTTATATGTTGTGCGTGTAATTGTCTATTTTGTTATTGACGAGATAATTATCACAGAATTTTAAGCGCTCTCAATTGAGTCCGGGGGATCGGGTTGCAAATAAAAATGTCATGTGAAACTTGGGAACTTTGTTACAAATAATGGTGCTCATGTAACTCATAAAATATTTAACCATCACCTATTTTATTCAGAGTGAGTAAGTGAATATACATCACTCACCATCATAACTTGACCGTGAACGTACAACGTATTTTTTAAAACTAAATCCGTATTCAGTAAATAAATATAATAAGAAATAATTCATTTGCAGAAGGTGGATTATGCTAGTTTAAATTAGTATTAATGTAATTACTTTTAATTTTTTATTAAATGTATTGCCAGTTTACTTTATGATATTTTCAATACTTAATATCTGAGAATTACTAGCATACTCATCGAATTATAACTTGACTTTTACTTTATCCTTCTCCTACCCCATTTCAGTTTCAAGCCAAAGTAGGAAATGAAAGCTTTCATTTTCAATCAAAACAGGAGTGACACATGGCAGTGTCGTGGGTCTAGTTCCATAAAAGACACAATATGAATAAAGTAATTTTTCAATTGAGTGTAATAAAATAGTTATTTATGTACCAAGGACAAAAAGAGCACTTTTATGTACGAGACTGAATTTGCTGGCCGAGGCGTTAGCCGAGGTAAGCAAACAGGCGAGGTTATTAAAAAAGCACTTTTTTTCCGAGGTACATATTAATTTTTCCGTTGACCTTAAATTAATTAATTTTCTATTTATTACCGTTTACTGAAAACAAAATGTTTAGTAATTTTAAACAAAAAATTTTACGTTTGTTCTGATTTTACTGTACCTAATGTTCACTTCACCGTTCAGTATTGTAACATTTGTGTCAAAATTTATTAAAGAAATAAAAGCTTTCCGCGTTCGAATATTGTACCGATAAAGCATTTGTTTACAACAATCACATAATTTTTATAAGAGCACTTGATTATGATAGGTAATAGGTAAAACATGAACTTTTTTATAATTTAGTAAAATAATAAAATTACATTTAGGTAGTGTTATTTTGAAGTATATTTAAAAATGTAGTTATAGTTGGAAGCCTACCCTCAAAATTAATGCATTTCTTTAATTGTTTATGATCAAAGATGTAATGAAGTTTCTCCTATTAGACACATTAAAGTCGATTCTTACTAATTTGGACATATAATAGTTATAAGACTGAGTTTGTACCGTGGTCAGACTTATAATCATTTTATATTCAATAAAAAAATATTACCTGACCGTAAGAAAGTATGCAAACGTAGTTTTTTGATTCACTCCGAAAATGTTTCAAAAAAATGTAATAATCTTCTTTCAGCTTATTGAAAACTGTGAAATTCACCTTGTTTTGTGTACGAATAAATCTTGAACCCAGTAATGTTGATGGCTTATATGATTCTATTTTTGTTTTTCCTGCGACAGAATCAATATTCAAATGATTTTTCACAAGTAATTACTGTTCTTGTGTTTTCCATTAGCATTATTACTTATTTACATCAATCAAATACAGTAATAGAAAGGTACCCATAATTAACTCACTTATACTGTAAGTTTTTGTATTTTATGATCGTGAAAAATTTTGTATCGGAACTCCGTTTCTGTATCAAAATGTTGCGTAATAAAATTGTCTAAAGCAATCTCAAGTCGTATGAATTCTGTCTTACCTTATAAATGAATAACTTTAAAGAAGTTAAAGTGTTACATATTGAAAACAATGTATCGAGTATTGTGAGATTACAACCAGGCTCTTCTATATGCTTCGACATTGTAGAAACTATAAACAATTTATTAATATCATTTCAAAGCACTTAAAATCATTTAGTTGTAATTTGAACAACAAATTGTTTTTGTTCAAAGTTGTGTGGGATTGAGAAATTGAGGTTATAAATGGAAGTAAACAAAACAATATTCTGCAGTATCTAAAATGTTTCAGTATGTGCCTAAAGTACTGTAATATCCTATGTAGTCACTAAATTCATTCTTTCTTAAAAATGGGTTTTCATACTAGTTGCTACGGTTAATTGAAGAAAAGTAAGTTTTGCCGGCAGCCGAAGAGTAGGGCGTGGGTGAGAAAAAGGATCCACCGCTTCTTCAGAACTGTCTTGATTTAATCCGAGGGCGCCATAGTCCTAATGCGTGTATACAAACCTGCTTCCGAACTAAAGAAACAGACGCAACAATCAACCGTAACAAATTAAAGGAGCAATAAATACAATAAAGAGAGAGAGACAAGTAACCTACAAAACGTTATATTTAATAACACACCATAAAAAAAAAGGAACAGAGCACAATTTAAATATATCCACTTACAACGTAAGTTAATTCTACGAAGCGTATTCGTTCGTACCCATATATATAGTCGTACACAAAAGAAGGAAAAAATATATAAGATTAATAGCAAGTTATTAATTTATGTGGTACGCCACTGGCGTTATTTAATCTAGACAAGATGGCGACGTGACCACACCCGCACAATACGAAGGTGTATTTAGTGTTCGCAGTTGCAATATTTAGCGTAAAAAAAGTATCGGAGATTTAGGTGTTTCCCCAAAAAGAGCGCTCTTCCGTGGTATTACACTTATACTCTAAAAATCCCCAAGCAATGGTGGGTAAATGAAGCAAGTTCGCGCCTTTACGGTACACATTCGTTTACAGATTGGGCAAGTATATGCGCCACAACAAGTTAATTAATTATATTGTAGTGAATTAACAAAAAAAATATAAATACGTGAACAAATACGTTTCGAGTTCCAAAGATTTAACTGCACTTAAGGTGCCAAGACAAGTTGTACTTATTTAGGTGTTACGCTTGAGACGTTTTCGGTAGCAGTGTGACGTCCCGGAGATGGTTTGTTTTCAGCGTAGAAGTATAATTAGAAAAATCTGACCTTATGTTGTAGATAGAGGTTTACGATGTTGACACCACAGGAGGAGATACAGCTATGTGGTGTCGGTTCCAGCTGCGGCGACCCTAATTTCGGTAGGATGTCCCGTACTTCAGCAATCTTAACAGCGAACCCCAAGTATGCGACACACGCAGCGACAAGACAATAACAGGTAGAAAGAGATCCCACGATGAATTTAATCAGCCAGGTAATTGGTTTTGTTTAGGCCAAAAGAACCTTTAAAGCCGAGTAATTTTAATCCCGGAGTACTCTAATCCCGGAGTAACTCGCCTTATCTGAAAATTATGCACGGTGTAACGTTGAGGAAGCCATGAAGAATATTTGTCGTACCTGAGTGCAATCGAGCGACCATTAGAAGAAATTAGTACACGCATCCGTCCTAAGATAAACTTCAGAAAATCGAGTAATCAATCCTTTCCCCAGCTAAAAATATACCGCTATACATTGAAAGTTTGCAGGGTCCTATACATACCACTAGAAAATTTGACGGAATTACGATTAAGCACTCAGATGAAGGCAAATTTGTATTTCACGTAACACGACGTGATGGTAGTTGTTACAAGGCGGAAATTGAAGATCAGCCGAAAATGTATTGGCCAATTAGGACAACGCGGAAGTTGAATTCTGGGAATTAAATCCCCAAAAATTTTCGTTAAGGAGCGAACACGGAGAAATGTCGCGTTTACACCTCGACTCCGTGCATTGTGTGTTGCCTAACTCACAGTGACCGTTACATAGTTACTTCGACTTCATTCAATTTGAAATAAAATAATAATTGACATTGACAGATGTTTGCGGACGAAAAGTATTACATTTAAAAAAGTGTTACTTTATGATTATTCAGGGAGTACGTAAAACTCAATTTTATAATGAGGTCGACGGAAAAATTTTTATTACACGCAAAAAGCGTTGAATAATATTTTAGCAGCGCACTCTATATAAGTTACTATATTCAGCAACAAAAATTTTTACATTTACTAGAATAATAAAAGCTCCGCTCGTCATGCCATAATTCCTCTCATTGAACAATAGACCCCTTATATAACTAATTTAATAATATACTATTATTAGTACTAATGTTTAGAAAAACTTATTATAATTGTCCGTTATTGATTAGAATTTAATATGGTAATAGTTTCTCAAGATAAGATCCAGTTGGAATATTTCTCATAATACACCCGTATAGAACAAAACGTTTTTGGAACATAATGGACGTTTCAGTTAAGGAATATATTTGACCCGCTTGGAACGTTTTGTTTGGTTGTTTCAAATCATGCTTATAAAACGTGCGCAAGTTGAGAACATTCCATAGAAATTTATTTTGACGTTTTTTTGAAACGTTTTAAATAAGTTACAGACATTGCTATGATGAAACATAAGTGGTATTTTATTGAAAGCTTATATTTGACGTTTTTATTTGGTCTCAAAAAATGATTATGGAAGGTCCGTTCAAAATGCAAAATGTAGAACACCGTAATGAATTGCTTTTTGTTGTACGGTTTGTAATGTTCTATGTATGCAACCGATGCTGTGATATTGTAGCTACTGCTTTTATATAACAAAAAGATAAACAATTAAAATGCTGGAGAGAGTGGATTAAACACAAATAACATAGAATAAATTATGCCATTATTATTTTAATAATTGTATTTTTTTAACAAAAGATTCAAATAATAAACATGCAGTTTGCATAAATTACGTCTTATTTATTGTTCTTCACACAGTGTGCATTACAATATAAGCTATGCAACAAACGGTTTCGGTGGTATATGGAAAAATTGCCCTTAACGTTATGGTAGTGTGACATGTTTTAAACGCAATCCCTTTCAACTTAAAAACAAGGTGAAACCTGTTTATAGATGGTCATTGGTCAACCCTGGCACAATGCAAACAAAATGATAAACTTGCCTTTCACTTTTCAATCTTACAAAATCGAAGCAACAAATTCATGAATAAATGTGTCAGTAGCCCCGTGAACTAAGTTTTGTTATTCTTATTCTAATTGCAATTAACGTTAAATAGAGGTACTAAAAAAAACTTTTTTTTGAATAAATCAATATTTTCATTTTATTTGATTTATCGTACGACACTGACCAAACCATACGTAGTGTTTTAAATCAAAACGGGAAGAGTAAAAGGTGTTATCAAAAATTTAAAAAAAGTTTCTTAAAATTATAAGAGCAAGAATAATTAAAAAAAAAATTTTTTTTGAAAATTGATCGTTATTAGTTAAAACACATTTATATACAGCATAGATTGCTTGATCTTGTATTTGCTAATTTTGATTGTTCTATCCACCATGAGGTTGAGCCACTAATACATGAGGATGTGCATCATCCGGCTTTAGGTATCCATCTAAACTTATCTCAACCAAGAGGTGATAACTTTCCAATAACGCAAATGAGTTTTAAATATAATTTTAAAAAAGCAAATTTTATTGAACTGTATAACTCTTTAAATACAGTAGATTGGTCAATATTAAACTATTACACCAATGTGGATGAAGCATGTGACGTTTTTTATAATACACTCTACGAAGTCTTTGATAAATTTGTACCATATTACAAAAACAAAAATATTAAACAGAAATATCCATCATGGTTCACCCAGGATATTATTAAAAATATTAAACTTAAAGGTAGATGTTATAATAAGTATAAAAGAATAATTGTCAAGATAGTCTAAGGAATTTAAGCGTTTAAGGTCATTTATCAAAAGTCAAATTAAAATATCGTATAGCAATTATATAACTAATATAGAAACTTCTATTAATAATGATTCAAAATTTTTTTGGTCTTTTATAAGAAATAGGAAAGGAGTTTCTAGAATTCCAGGTATATTACGTAAAGGTGTGGTGCAGTATGACTGCCCACAAGATATTGTAAACGCATTTGCTGAACATTTCAGTAGTGTTTATCGATATCCCTCCTCGTGTAATACGAATATGGATGCTACATCTGATATATTACGTGACACATTTCCTAATATACATATTGACATTAAATCTATATCTGAACAGGATATCAAATTTGCAATTCGCAAGCTTAAAACAAACCGACATCTGGAGACGATCAAATTCCTAGCTACTTGATTAAGGATTGCGTGAATATTTTACAGTTCCTCTATTATACATTTTAATTTAAGTTTAAAAACAAATACATACCCTAGTAAGTGGAAATTAGCACGGATATGTCCGATTTTTAAAAGCAATGATAGTTTCGAAATTACTAATTACAGACCAATTGCTATCCTATCAAATTTTTCTAAGGTGTTTGAGATGATACTATTTAGATATATTTATTTATCTGTTAAAAGTTTTCTGTCTCTCCATCAACATGGTTTTGTTGAGAAGCGTTCAACGGCTACAAACCTGTGTTCATTTGTTCAATTTGTGACTGAAGTTCTTGATAATCGTGGACAAGTTGATGTCGTATATATGGATCTGTCGAAAGCTTTCGATCAAATAGACCATCGACTATTGCTTAATAAATTGCACATGTTTGGCTTCTCTACGTCTTTAATTAAATTAATTGAATCTTATTTGGTAAACAGAACCCAAGTAGTTCTATATAATGGCTATTCGTCATTACCATTTATTGCCCATTCAGGGGTTCCTCAAGGATCAAATCTTGGACCATTGATGTTTTTGCTTTTTATTAATGATCTTTCCAGTATTCTCAATTGTAAGACGCTGATGTTCGCTGATGACGTAAAAATATTCCTGTCCATCAAAAGTATAAAGGACTGCACTGATTTACAAGCTAATATAAACATTGTTAGTGAATGGTGTAAGAATAATAAATTAAATTTAAACATTAGCAAATGCAAAGTTGTTAGCTTTTCGCGGAAAGATACGCATTTAATATTTAACTATAATATTGAAGGAAGTATGTTAGCCAGATGTAAAGAGATTAGTGACCTTGGAGTAACTTTCGACAGTGAATTATCTTTTAGCAAACATATTACTCAAACGGTATCAACCTCTTACAAAATGATGGGGTACATAATGCGAAACACAAAACAATTTTCGAATATAAACACCTTAAGGACCTTGTTTTTTCTCTTATTCGATCACGTCTTGAATATTGTGCATTAATATGGTTTCCATATTATGACCGTTATAAGATGCTGATAGAAAATGTTCAACGAAATTTTTAAAATATCTATGGTTTAAATTGTATAACTTATACCCTCCTAGAGGTTTTCCCAGTAATCGGTTGCTAAAAACCTTTCATATGCGTTCTTTGATGACAAGACGATCAGTTATTGCTTTGACGTTTTTGTACAAACTCTTGCATAATAAAGTTGATTGTCCTCTAATTTTGGCAAAACTAAATTTTCATACTCCCAGAAGTAATAATAGCAGACTACAACATACCTTTTATATTGAAACAGCGAGAACTAATTTACTTTTAAAATCTCCAGTAACAACTATGTGTGCATTGTGTAATAAATGTTATAATTGTGATATTTTTTCAAGCACACTAAAATTTATGCTTGATGTTTATATAAACTTGGCTTGTTTAGAAATTGTGTAATAGTTTGTAAGCACCGATACAGTTTTTTTTTTTTTTTTTAATTATATATTATTTTTGTAATTTCAGTTTCTTAACATAGTAAAATATTAATTAATCTTCTTTTTTGTAAATTTGTTGTGTATGATTGTCCTGTAATTGGCTTTGCTGTTGGACAATAAATAAATAAATAAATAAATAAATAAATAAATAAATAAATAAAATAAATCACATTATTGTTACCGTAGCGTCCCCTATTGAAATAACGGTTAATACCCTTATAAGTCTAATTTACATACACGGGTTCTCGGTTCGAATCAATTAGGCTAGCACTAATTGAGATATTATTTTTCAGAATAATTATTGAAACAAAATAATATAATAATAATTATCAAACAAAAGTTTATTTATCTATATGGTATTAACATGTTGATCTTTCTGTCGCGACTAATTCACCTAATAAACATGTAAATATATTTAAGTGGCTTTAAAAAGCAGGTAACTTATGAGAACAAGTTCCGTCCCAAATGAGAAATTTTCCTCTTGTAGAAATAAATAAAGTAAAACTATCAGGAATGTTGTGTCTGTCGATTTGTCCCTTTCTATAAGTCAGCAAATTATTTTCATATTCAAAAGTAGACTAATACAGATATCTTGGATACGTTATAAGTTCGGATAGAAAGGATAATATAGAGCATATAAAGGAACTGGAACAGAAAGGAAATAAAGTAGTGAGGCAAATGTGGGCCATAGGGGGAACAATGTTTGTGAAAGATTTTGAGAAAAGAAAATGGCTGTTCGATAAAATGGTAAAAAGTGTTTTGACATAAGCAGGGGAATTATGGGGATGGAAAGAATGAATGGAGCTAGAAACAATTCAAGAAAAATATTGGAAATGGACACTAGGATTAGAAAAATAAACACCGGGATACATAGTGGAGAAGGAAGTCAAGAAGAAAAAATTAAGAACACAGACAGAAAGAAGAGCAATGAGATATGAGGAGAAGATTGAAAGCAAGAGAGAGAAGAAATATTAAACGAGTGCTGGAAAGAAATAGAAATGCAGAGGGTAAAATATAGAGAACAGAAAAGGAAGTTATATTACGCAAAAGAAGAGATAACAAAAATAAGAAGAGAAAGGAGGTCGATAGAAGCAGAGATAGTATGAAAGGGTGTGGATTTGCAGGCGCAGGAAAAGTGGGTAGAATAAAAAAAGGAAAGTACAATGGAAACTACTGAAAGATAATGACAGAGGAAAAACCAAGATATATAACTTGATGGAGTGGATTAAGAGAAAAAAAGAATCATAGGTTTAGGGTAGGGAATGAGGAAAAGAAAAAACAAATATTGGTTGAAAAACGAGAATAGAAAATGCAGGATGTGTGGAGAAACGTGAGAGAACTTAGAACACATAAGCAAGGTTTGTGGAGAAGTGAGGAAAGAGGAGATAGAGCGACGAGAGCTGCTGAAGCAAAGAGGGAAGAGAATCAAGTGGATGAAAAAGGTAATAAAAGAAGAGAAGCAATGGAGAAAAAAAAACATAATCAAGATATAGAACATGTATTAAGGAGAAGAAGAAAAAAGGATGAGAAGGTAGTTATACAAAAGAGAAGGGAGTAGGAGAAGAAAGAAAATCAAATTAATTTTGTTTAATATAGTTTGTTCGTAGTTAATTTTATGATGTATAATGTATGTATGAGGTAAAAAACCAAATTCTTTGTTTATTACGAAATTTCTATACGAAATACATGTCTTCTAACAACGTCCTTAGACGTCTAGACGGAAGCACAAAATGTCCCGCCCTTAATTTCTGTTCACATGCTGAAATGTATGTTGTCTAGAGTCATGATCAACCAATTTTAATCCAGAAACTATATTCTTTACTGCTATTGGTTCGACAAATAGACAAGAAAAATAAATAAAAGTAAATCGAAACCACGTTCACTCTTAGAAAAACCCCAACCCCTGAAGTTTTAATACTCAAACAAACCGAAGTAAAATACTTAGAAATAATCATGGATACTAAACTGACTTGGAAACCCCATTTACTAAAAAACGGAAGCACATTGATCTAACAACCAAACAACTGTAGAACACCAAATTCTAATTTATAAAACCATAATCATCACCAACACCAACTTCTCTATAATCGGAAGATGCCACTCCAGATTTTGTTAATTTTGTTAATGAAGCTATCTTCACCTTGCTCAACTAACTAATAGAACAAACAACAAACTACTTAAAAGAAAACGGCCAATCGACTTGGTGTAAGAAAATCTTATCATCGCCATTTATATGTTTAGCTTAGGAAGAATTTTTTGCTTTGTTAAGCAAAGAATGTCATCAACAACTCTCTGGTTGACAGAGATAAGAGATTCTTCCCTCCACTGCACGTCAAACTTGGTTTGATAAAGTAGTTCACCAAAGCTTTTCAAATTAAATAAAAGAATTTAAAGGTTTTTAATATCGGTTTTGGACAGAAAAAAACAACAAAGAGAGAAGATATTAGTAAAAGTGGGAGTATTGAAATACCAGTTTAATAAATAGTGCAAAAACAAAAGGTTGGTGCTAAAGAAGAACAGAATACACATTAACAAGACATTATTACGATTTCAGAAGAAAAAGGAAATGAAATAAAATGAGAAAAAAGAAGAATGCATTGATGTAAGAAAAATGAGTTACAAAATGAAGGCGATTTAATGCAAGTTTACGGAAAGCGATGGCTCTTATAGAAAAATCGAACATTTTGAGTAAGAATCATGTCACCTAGTAAATTAATTTTATGATATAATCCCAAATTTTATGTCAAAATTAGAAAAAATACCTTTTACAATTTACAATCACAAATAAAACAATTTTTACTTATTATAATTTAAAATATTACATTAAATAGTTTATGCATTTTCACTGTTCCAATTTGTAGGTATAAATTTATTTTAAATTTGCTACTTAATTACTTCTCTGTAGTAAACATTTCATCAGCTTCTTTGATCGTACAATCAAAATTTCACTTACTAAAATACGCGAATTAACTAAGCCTTCTTGTACAAGATTTACATAACAAACAATTTTGTTTTTATTCCACATCTTATAAATAAGACGCGGTTTGATAACTTACTTGTTAGTTAATAAGTAAGTTGTAGTTTATTTAAAATTAAGTTAATTTAATGAAAAGTGAAAAAGGGATTTAAAATAATAATAAATATAGAAACGAAAGAGGAGGTAAATCCGTTAAATTGGCAATGAAATTCTTTTAAATAATTGCAAACAAAACGTGCAAATTGTCTCCTTATGCAAGGATTGGTGCAGCAATTTTCCTCACACCGTTGATTTATTTATTCCCATCACCTGGTGAATCTAGGTTTACATGTATATCTTTTTGTACCATTATATGACCTACTTATCTGCAGATGGATAAAGCTAAATATTTGATAAAGTTTTTTACGTATACGATAATTATGTCAGTTTCTATCTCTAAATAGTTCTGACAATGTAGGAATCCAAGAGTGCGAAATACGATTTCTTACATTAACAATCTATACGGGGAGAATATGTATTCTGACACCTCCATTTTTTCTAAATTTTAGCATTTCTTATTTGTATTCTACATTCTTTGTCATTACAATTTTTCATATGCAAAAAAAGAGACCATTAGTTTTTCATTTCAAAAATATCTTTCAGTCGTTTGCTTAGTGGTTGTCGATTTTTTAAGCTTTTGTTTTGATGAAGACCGTTGCAATAGTAGGTGAAACGTTCCCTCCCGTTTCAACAGGTTTCCGGTTTTTTACTTACTGCTTGAATTGTTACAAGTTTTAGTTTATTTTTAATTATTCAGCTTTACTTATATCAGTACGCTGAAGAATTTGACAAACAATATTCTCAAATTGAAAGCAAAATTGTTTTTTAATTATAAAACCTTTACAACTTTTTTAAGTTTTATACTAATAAATGAATTGTAAACAAAAACTGCAACCATTTTAAATTCACCAGTCAGTTGATCTCAAATAAACATCGAATATTTAATTCTAATGTCGTTGTAACATTTCACTGCAATAGGTACAAACTCGAGCTAAATTCAATTTAGCATTCGACATCTTCTTTGATTAGTTACTTTGACATTCTGTATACCTTACTAACTCTATTGATTTTCTACTTGTTTGAATTTTAAATTGTCTATGTCAGTGAGTTGAGGAAAAGTTGTTTAAAAATGTCGTGACGTTTGAGAATTTAAACACAAATATCTGCAAGAATCAAGAATGAAAGCATTTGTATAATTACTTTAAATAATAAGTAAAAACAAA
Organism: Abscondita cerata; assembly: GCA_030710515.1. NCBI lineage: Eukaryota > Metazoa > Arthropoda > Insecta > Coleoptera > Lampyridae > Abscondita > Abscondita cerata. The sequence goes on from JALBCR010003356.1 coordinate 37,282, forward strand.
TGTGAACATTTTATATTTTATGTAAAAATTTAAGCATCTATGTTGAACCGTGCAAAATAACAGCGTGGTTGCCAACGTTTCGCTCAATGTTATAAGTGGCTTCACCAGGGTAAAGATTAAAAAAAAATTAAAATTTTAAAACAATCAAACGCTGGTTTTAGAAAATAGTGTTAGATTAGCATCTTCAATACTAGTGGCACAATTTTCACGTGGCCTGTACCACAAACGCTTCAATTTAATTCCACAGATACAGTAAAATCTCTAAATAGCCGTCACTAAAATTTGCTGCAAAACTGACGGGTTAATGGAGATGGCCGTTATTGGCAGGAAAAAATTATTTCTATGCGTTGTTTACTAAAATCTTTAAGTATGGAACATAATACGGTTCGCTGTAGGGTACTATATATCTGCATTAAAAAATGTGCTGATGCAATATTAAATAATTAGACAATATAAAAATGGAAGAGTTATACATATTGAATACATAACACATACATTTACATAATACGTACCTATTTTCTAATTGCACGTTATAGCTATTACAATAATTAATTACGTACATATACATACCATTAAATTAGATTTTTGTATTGAAGTTCACATTTTGATAAAATTTGAAGTACTTCTACTGCTAGCTCACTCTTATCATTAGAAAATAGATAACTTTGCACATCTCTTAGTTTTTCACACACTTCACCCATATCTTTAATGTTTGACTTAAAAACTTTGGATTCTTCTGCACCACTTTCATTGTTCGAATCACAGCTTTCACTATAGTCTAATTCACTGATTATATTTTGAATACTTAAAATGGGGTTTTCGGACAAAATATCATCATCAATAGATGCATAATTTTCAAGGCTTACACGTTGATTACCTCTTAGTAATACAGGAAGAAGCTGAGCTATTGGAATTTCGTTTTCTTCATCAAAATCTTCTTGCAGAACCTTTTCCGAGAATCCTGTTTTCGCAAAACATTTAGAAATTGTAATAGGCGCAACGTTTTTCCAGGCTACTGATATCCAAACTAAAGCGCTGGTTAAATTGATACTTTTTTCCGCACCTTCAAAATTACGTTTGGTATTTGTGAATGTTAGCAACCTTTTGATTAAAAACTTCCCGTAGGCCATCTTAAAGTTTTGGATAATTTCTAGATCCAGTGGTTGGCAATGGGATTGTGGTGTTTGGGGATAGAAAAACAAAGTTCACATTTTCAAGAGTCACTTTGGAATGAGATGTGGCATTATCCAGAAATAATAAGACTTTTCTACATATTTCTTTTTTCATTTTTTCATCAAATTTTTTTAGCCAGGAAGTCATAATCTCAACCGTCATCCAAGCTTTTTTATTAGATACCCATTCTATGAGGAATTTGTTGATATGAGAGCCTGTAAAGCATCTTGGGTGTTTACTTTTCCAATGATTAACAGATTTTCCTTATCACTTTCTATATTTGTACAAAATAAAATTGTCAATCTTAGTTATGCAGTTTTTTTTACCAATACATTTATCGTTTTTTAAAGAGAACGATTTGTTTGGCATCGCAAGGTAAAAAAGTCCGGTCTCGTCAGCATTGTACACATTTTTGGGTAAATACTCCTTCAACATTACTAACAGCTTTGCTTTCCAAGCTTCATCAATGTCCAGATTAATATCAGCTGACTCCCCGCAAATTGTTTTAAAGGTTATGATTTCTCAAGCCACCCATTTAAAGCTTTAAAATCCGTCATTTTTAAATTTTCCGCAACTTCCAATGCTTTCTCTTTTATGAAAGGTCCAGATATAGGAATATTTTTATTCCTAGCTTTACAAAACCAATTGTAAACTACTCGGTCAATTTCTAAACCTTCAGTTCTAGGAATTTTTTCTTCTGCTCTGTATTAGGACCTTCTTCAAATAGCTTTTTAAATCCCATTTGTTTTTTAAAATATCGTTAACTTGTGTTCTTCCAACAGCTTTCTAGCACTAGTATTGAACTTTTCACTTTCCACAATTATATCAATTTTCTCTTTAAGAGACAAACGTTTTCTTTTTAGCGACATTGTAATTTTTTTGTACGTCTATATGTAATAGCACTGTTGAACATACTAACTCAAACTATGTACGCAAAATACGATTTTGGGAATTGAGCTTAATGAGCCTTTTAATTGCACTTTTTCTGTAGCGACTGTCTATTGTAAATTGAACAAATTCTTTTAATCCGTTCTTAAATACCACTAACTATTTAAGCCTCACACAATGAAACAAATAAGTGACCGTGGTCGTTATCAAGAGGTGATCGCTATTAGGAGTGTCATTAATATGGTAATTGGTTTTTGACTTGGAAAACTTGGCCGGCTTAAAGATGGCTGCTTTTAAGAGGTGGCCGAAGATAAAGGTTTTACTGTATATACAATAAATAAAACTTAACTATTTACAAAACTTGACAATAAATTGCTTCCATACACATAACACTTTATTTCATAGTGACAAGAACGTTGAGAGCATTCATTCAGACCTCCATAAACTCTGAGCTCTGGTGGAAGACGTGTAAGAAGGATTTAACCACTCGCTAAGTTTCCGTTAAAGCGATCTTAATCTAACCTATAATACAATGCGAGAACATAGAACTGGAAGAGTAATTAAAATACTATAACAATAACAAGGAGAATTGCAGACTATATTATTTTGTCTGCGCTAGGTAGTGGGAAACCTTAGAAATGGGTATGACAAATTTACTTTTGGTGTTTCTTTGGTCAGGGGTTAAGGTATATTTCATAATCTGGGCCTAAGATCAATTAGATAGAGAAATATCATCTTTAAGAAGTCAAGTCCTTCACTTTCAGATTTTTAATTCAGTCATTTCGGCCAATTCTGTAATTCTGTAAGAGGTTAAGATATTCAGTGCTAATTTTTTCTAGAAATTTTCAGTGAGTGGTGTCAAGTTGGGAATAGGAAGTTAAGCTACAACTATTAGTTAGTGGCCCGAAGTTAGGACTTGTAAGTCAGTCAGATCGCTAGAAATGGTATGCAAACGCTTGGAATTTAGACTAACTTTAATCTGAGCCAAGATGATGCTCAATTCTTTAAAAGTCAATTGAGAATTTTCAACAATACAATATAAGTGCCTTTTGACTCCCTTAATAGCGGCTTCCCACAGATCCCCCAATGATCCTCGGGGATACTGCGTGTTTTAACCGCCCTTGCTCATTTATGAAAGGACTTAAGGATAATACTTCTTTTTTTAAATATGGTCTTTTGGATGTTAGTTCTAAAATTTCATTAGAAAAATAGTAAGACTGTAAATTGCAAAGGACCAACACTATAGCAGAATTTATTTCGGTTTCCTTATTTAGATAAATCGGTAGATATAAGTTAGTGTGTGCAGAAATTTCTTAAATGCAGAAAACTTTTCAAAAAATTGGCTCAAAATTCATTTGTAGAGGCAACATTTGCAGAGGTATTCTAACCTTTTTTCTCCCTTTCTTCACAGAAAGGAGTTTTGTAAATGAATTTAGATAAATCCAAATTTAATTAGAATAAAAATCGGGAAAATGTGACCGCAGCTGGGAGTTTAGAAGCACGAGGCCTAAAACTCTCCTGGAAAACAAATCAACCGGGTTCTTAAAGAACGAACATATAATCACTGAGCGTGAGATTAAAAAGTTTGAATTTGTGCGACTCAGTTTGCAACAAAAGTGTTCCATTGTAAAGGATGGGCTCGTATTCAGTGATATTTTGGAGGCAGTTCAAAGTCTAATTCTTTGTCAAACACTATAAGACCAACAGTATTAGTAGAGCAACTCTAGATTTGGAAGTGACTAACCTAGTAGTGACAATGTTGCCTAAATAACTGGTACGTGCATTTGAATTTTTACATTAAACTTGAAGAAAAAACATCTAGAACCTTTCAAAAACTTTATGGAATGAAGAAAATGAACAAAACGTTTCCATTTTTAGCACAAATCAGTAGAAACTAGTTTGTTTCAGGAAAGTTTAAGCAACTAGAGTTTTGAAAAAAACTGTTGTTAAGACTACGCAAGGTTCTAGAGAACTTACTGGGTCAAACTATAGTCGGAAATTGTTTTCTGTGTAGAATTTTCTGAAGTAAAGTGGCTAAATAGTTTGACCACGGATTCCAAAACAATACTAAACTTTGTTAATGTTGCTTCCATTTTTATTCCGTGAATCACAATATTTTTGTCGGAATTAACTGCAGAATTATATGACAACTTGTGCATGCTTTTTGCACATGTTGCACACAACATTTTTCTACGATCAAAAAAAAAAAAAAACTGATTTTACACTAGTGCAAAAATAATTTACTTTTTGCACTAATGCAAAAAGTGAAACTTTGACACGGTAATTGCTGCAAAAGTAGTCACTCATTGCACAATCAAAGAATAAATTTTCTTGTGGCAAATATCTTCATGAAATGGAAATTCAGAAATAATTTTAACTGGGCAATACATTTTCTCAATATCGCAGGTAAGAATATAGGAGTGCTATCGGAAACGACATAAAATATCCTTCAAATTTCGTTGAACTTGATGATCCTTGTAAAGAATGTTATTTAAAGAAAGGCCATTAGTGATTTTTACTGGAGGAATTAAAAACTACTATAATGCGAAAGAAAATTTATCTAGTGGAACATATGCTTGCTTGATGAGCCGCGTCATGTCTACTCTTCCAAGTGTGTATTTAGAATATAAAAGTGTATGGGAGTCCTGTGCCTGTGAAAGAACACACAATCAATAAGTTAACCGAACGGCTTCGGTTGATTGAAATGAGACTCCCTAGAAGACTGAAAAACTCAGAGGCTCTGTTAGCAAAGTTCAGATATCGATAGAAGGTGGTAAACGGTGAAAAACCAAAAGCGGAAGACAGAACATTTGCTAAAAACTGTAAAATGCTAGCACAGAAATCTGTACAACCGACTGGTGAAGCCTTTATAGCAAATGAAAATGGTGGTACTCAATTGAACCAATCGAAAATGCGGCTGACCGACAGTGGCGCTTCGGTACACATGACCAACAGTAAGGACATGTTTTTCACATATGAGACAATCGACACTCCAAAGCAAATTGTTGTTGGGAACAATGATATTATCTATGCCTATGATTCTGAAATTATAAACACTGAAGTGCATGTGAATGGTATGTGAAACAAACGTTAAAAAATTGTACTTGGGATCTTGTTGATCTGCCCGATGGAAATAAGCCAATTAGAAATCGTTGGGTATTGAGAACCAAATTCGCCCCGATGGAACAAATGAGCGATAGAAAACTCGGATGGTTGCCAAGGAATACTCACAGAAGGCTGGAGTTGATTTTTCTACAAATGTACAGTCCAGTTGCAGATTCGATACAGTACGGGTACTTTTAAGTGTCGCAGTTGCAGAGAATTGATATCTTGTTTAATTTGATGTAAAGACTGCGTTCCTTTATGGTGAACTTAAGGAGGAAATTTATGTGGATCAACCTACTGGTTTTGAAGATACAACGGAACATATTTATGGACTTAAACAATCTCCCGTTGCTGGAATAAGAAATTAGTGGATTTTATGCTACACAGTCAGATATTTAAAGACAGTGGTGCTGATCCATGTTTGTTTATTAGAACTGCTAGTGATTATAAATTACTTGTTGCAATTCATGTTGACGATGGGCTCATTGCCGGAAACTGCAACAATGCAATTGATAACCTTCTTAAGAAACTTAAAATTGAGTTCAAAATAATTACAAGTAACTTAAATTGTTGTTTAGGATTAGAAATCACAAAGGCAAATGATGGTGTTTGTGTGAAACAAAGTGCATATATAAGGAGAATTTTAGACAAATTGAACATGTCTGATTGTAATCTTGTCAAAATGCCTAGTAGTGGTTACTTAGAGAAAGGTGGCGATAATGAAATTGAGCCACACGTTCCCATTTGTGAAGCTGTGGGTAGTTTAATGTACCTTTCAGTTGCCTCAAGACCAGTAGTGACCTAAGCTGTAGTGTCTGAATTTTTGGCTAATCCTAAAATGGCACATTGGAAAGCAGCACCGATATTTGAAATCAACAATGAATTATAGGTTGCTGTACGAAGCGAACGAAAGACAATTAGAAGCGTATGCAGATGCCGACTATGCACGAGACGCTCCAGGTGAGGAAACAGAAATGTGTTGCACTATCCACCACTGAAGCAGAGTATATAGCTGCCAGTGAAGGTCTAAAGGATACCATTTGGTTAAACCATATGCTGTTGGAAATAACTGAAACACAATTAGTACTGTGTTTACATAGTGATAGTGCAAGTGCGATCAAACTAGGAAAAAACTGCGACTAAGATTATTATCTTCCAGGTTGAGTCGTGTTCGTCCTTCCTTCCTTCGTTCTCTGCTTGACGTTTCGCTAACCATGCTGTTAGCTTCTTCAGAAGTTACTCTAAAAACTGATGTTGTTATCTTCTGCTCCTCGTTATATACCTATGTTCCGCTACGGTTGGTTGAGGTCGATCAGTGACGGGTGGTTGGTTTTCGATGGTTGGTTGATCTTCTGTTTGGTGTTGACTTATTTTGTGGTGACATTTGTTTTTGTGAAGAGTTAGTTTCCACGTGTTGCTTAATCGGTAACCATCTTTTCGATTGAAGTTTATTTTATTTTTCATAATTTCTAAGGATTCTATGATTATCCTTGGATAGTAGTTGTTAGTCCTTGATAGAACTTTATCTTCCTCGAAGTTGATGATGTGTTTCCTTTTTCGTGTAGATGTTCTGCGATTGCTCATTTATCTACCGCTCTGGACTTGGCGTCTCGGTGATGTTCTTTTAATCTACATTTTATGTTGCGTCCGGTTTGACCAATGTAAACCTTTCCAAGTGAACAGTCAATTTGGTAGACCCCTTTTGTTGAGAGTTTCGGTAGGTTATCTTTATTAGAAGGTAGTAGTTGCTGGATTTTTCTAACCGTTCCAAAGTTGACACCGATATTCTTCTTCTCCAATGATTTTCTTAATTTGTCAGTTACTCCAGCAATGAATGGCAAACGAGCGTAGGTGGTGACTTGTTCCTTCTCTAAAAAAGTTTTCCCGTTGGCTTAGACTTCTTTGAAAATTTAATTTAGGACTTGAAGAACCAGTAATTGTTGTAATCAAATTATTTATTACAGAAATTATAAATAAAAATTTAAAAAAATGTTTATATTAGCATTTTGTTTCGATTGACTGACATACACAATTGTGCTCTAAAATTCATCTGTTCTTTTGACAAATATTGAGAGAGTAGATATTATTTCAATTATTGTGTTGTTTTGATGTTTCACAACATACTGTCTCTGCCACAATAGAGCGTTGGCAAAAATAATTGTGTAAGTCTACACGAACCTATCTCTATCTAATAAGTACGGATTAAGTTTAAAGTTAAAATCATATAAGATTGCGCATGACTCATTCTGATTAACTGCCTGAATAAATTTTTGCAACCGTATGTCGAGGTTAGTATGATTTTGTTGTACAGGTTTCTGTATTACCAATTACATGTAATTAAAGTTAAGTTACTTCATTCTGTTTTTTCTAGCACATATGATTAAAAAAGAAACAGGGCATTGTAACAACATTATGATAACAAGGTACACACGCAAGATTAACTATAGAAACTGGTTTTTCACTCAGAAAACGACAATGTGAAAATAAATAAACAAAAAAAATTATTCTAATATTCTTTAAACTTTGAAATGTTGACGATAAAATGTAGCTATGGGTTAAGTTCAGGCGCATCTGCTGAAGTAATGGATCGAGTGATGAATTCTGTCTATTGTGTTTTTAGGCGGACGACTTTTCCGTCTGCGCTTTCAAATGTTTCCAAAACTCTGGCCATAGGTTTCCTTCCTTCAGTAAAAGTTTAATCATTTTGTTGTAAATCTTGAGTCTGAGCTATCTATTTTAGTCGATTTTATAAACAATTTAAATTGATTACTGACCATTGTTTTCAAAAATTTTGTTGACCCTTTGAACACTGCTTACAAAAAGGAAACTTGAAAATGTCCAGAAATGAGTTTTTAAAAATCTGATCGATTATTTGGAAGTTCAATGAAAAGTATAGAATTTAGGATAGCTTCAATTTGGACTAATATGGTGGCAAATTCTTCAAAAGGAGTAGGGTCTAAATACGTGAGATGTGATATTTGGCATTTTTTATTGCTACTCAGTCTTCCTCAATTCGTAAATCTGAAGGGAGTGAACGTCTATTGAGTATCATTTTGTGGAAGGTAATTGTGGGATGCCGTGACACAGCCACTCTGTCTTTTGACAGTTGCAGTGATTGTCTATTAAATCGAAAACAGGTAGTGTAATTTTGAATTTCGAAAGTATGACATAATCGAAGATGATCAAACTTCAGTTATAATAACGTGATTCTTAGAGGGCAAGAAAAAAAAGATGCTTTTGTTCAAACAAGATTTTTGCATTTTCCAACCTGCCACCCACAAGTAACAATCAAAAATTAACTAAAAAGGGACTCAATTCTTCTATGCAATCGAGAAAATCAAGTGACAGTTAAAGACATTTTCTTTTCCTCAAGAGGACACTCAAACGAGAAAGGAGAAATTCAGATAACCAATACGATGCAACGGCTGCCAATGGACTGTAACTTTTACACTGGTATAATGCATCAATCATATAATTTGTCTAAAGTGTGACAGAGTTAAGAGTTAGTTTATCTTTATAAATTGGTAGAACTGTATTGTTTGATCTTGACGTCAACTATAATTGGAGCTAAACGTGTTTTAGTTGTCAATAAATTACAAGACACCGAGTTGTTTGACTAAATGGTCCCAATGTATACACAAGTTCTATAAGCAAGATTCTTCATTCCAGTCCATTTTCTGTAACCACTATTGGGTGTTACATTTTTTTTTCAAACCAACACTTTCAAAATAAAAAAAAATCTGGATGACCGTTTTCCAGAAATTACTCTTAGAAATTCAAAAAATAATTTTCTCGCTTAAAACAAATCTGTGCCGTGTGACGTCAGGGGTCGTATAAGTAACCGTCACTGTCATGCTGTTCGTGTGATTGACACTAGACAAGTCATAGCTCGTTACTTATAAAACTTTGAAGAACGTTTTTTTTTGTACCTGTAGTTGATAGTCTCTTACAAGAGGTTGACTCTATGAATACTGAATTAGAAAAACAATCTGGCGTACAACTGTCAACGTATGACCTTTGACGTCACAGTCTATGGCGTTTCTTCTTCTAGAAGTCACATATCCGTTACCGGATGTTGCGCACCCCTCGCATGTATATGTGTTGTGCGTGACAGTAGACACATATACATGGGACCTACAGTTTAACGGTTTAGTTGAGAGGTTTACTAGGCAAGTATACTCTCGCTGGTTTGACATTGCCTTGCGAGAGAGTACGGCCGAAAAATTCGATGTTTGCACCAGGAATTGACCCCGAGGTGCCTGCTTAACAGCCAACGCACTTAACTGTAGAGCTACGACCGCACTTCTATGGCGTTACGTTCCGCTAAATATAAATTACTTAAATTTCAAGAAGCGGCTATATCATAATGATTAGAATACGAAGACGTACAAATTTAATAAACCTAAAACAATGGAAAACAACCAATTAGGTAATATGTTTCCTCCTTAGATTCAGTTTTCTGTTATTATTTTACTTTCTTTTAGGAGGGACAATCTACAGCATATATTGGAAAGAATGAACAGGAAAAAAATTTCTCCAAGGTGTTTGTATTAAAACGCGTTGCCAATGACGAATTTTTGAAAACTGGAGGACTTCGGGGAAATTGAACTTCTCAGAGACCTGTCATTATTGTAACAACCAAATGCAGAAAATGTTCTTTTCTTGGATAGTATGAAAAAGGAGACCTTTGACCTTTTATTTAATCTCCTCAGTTCAAAACTATCAAGACCCACAAACCACTGGCTTCCTATCAGTCCACTAGAAAAGCTCTCTGCAACACTTAGGTGAAGCCTTGCACAATAATGTGGGCAAATTATGAAAAATTTTTCTTTAGATTAGATATCTAGCGACAGGGAATAGCCAGATTAATATCATTAGTATCGCCCTCAATTTCCGTATTTCCCCATCAAGAATGTCAATTATCTTAAGAAAATCCATTTGTGAAGCTCTGTCCGACGAGTATTTACCTGCACCTACAACGGACCCGTAAAAGAAAGAGGAAGCTTTTGTTCTCGCGGGAACTTTCCAAACACATGTACTATTATTGATGGCAAACATGTCCGTATCCGCTCTCCACAGTTTGGGAACTCCGATTCCTACAACTACAAGCACTTTCATTCCATAGTACTCCTAGTCTTGGCGGATGTGTCCTAAAAATTCTAGCCGTTGACAATGGCGCATCCGGTTCCCAGTCTGACGGTGGTATGTTTACAAGATCTGTTATGTTCAACGCAGAAAAGTGAGACTTCCAGAATCCAAGATGGTGAGAAACCAAGTAATGCCACATGTGAACTTGGATACAAGAACATAATTAAAAACCATACCCAAACGTTTTCTTTCTGAAGACAAACAAATCTTTACCTACCTATTTAGCCGAGGTAGAACTTGTGTGGAAAACGCATTCGGCATTCTCGCTGCAACATGGAGAATATTTCATACCGCCATAATCGGGAACCCTATTCACACACAACGGTTTAGTTCCAAGATTTTACGGTATAGTTAAAGTACATAAAGAAGGCCACCCTTTGAGACCTATTTTATCTTGCATTGGTTTTCCTACGATAGAACTAGCAACATTTATTAAGTCTATTCTAGACAACATTTCTCAGAATTTTAATTATAAAGTTAATAACTCCCAAGAACTTATCCACAAAATTAAACTTCTTAACATTTCTGACCACCATTCATTAGTTTCATTTGACGTTAAATCTCTTTTTACTAACATTTCCAAATATTGGCACCATATAAAAGCGTTCACGACATTTCTGAATATAATTTCATTTTTAATAGATTCTAGTTTGTAATAGCAGATATAACAATACATGATTTAATCACAGAAGTGAATAAAAAATTTGATTTTCAACTCTTTTTAGTCATACCTATGTTGACGACACAAAGTTTAATACATGTTAACTTTTTTCAATAACTATAACCCTTTTTAAAGTTCACCATAGAGTGAAATAATCAAATTCATTTTCTTGAGGTTTTGATCATTAGAGACAAACTAAATCAAAAACTAAAAATTGACTGGTATACCGAAGATATAGCTTCCAATAGAACAGTTAACTACTTTTCACACAAATCTTTTAAATTAAAAAAAACACAATCATTAACATGAAGAATAAAATACTAACTATATGTAGCCGGAATTTATAAAATAAAAAAAAATTATAGTATTGTTCCTATAACTAACATATTGTTACATAGAGTACTTTTCAATAATCCCAATACTCATCAAACTCTAACGCACAACAACAATTCAATAGGTATACAATATCAAAAAAATCATTAACGTTCCAGGCCTTACAAACAAAATTAAAAATTTACTAGAAACTCAAAACATAAAAAATCGCATTATACAACCACAACACTGTGTATAAAATTTTTTATTAAATTAAAAGATAAAATATCTGACAAAGATAAACCTTATGTAGTGTATATGATTAACTGTAAAAATTGTTTGCGGTGCTATATCGGTCACACTAAATAGTAGTACCTCAAAAAAAAAAAATCCAGAACCAAAGATATGATTGTCTTAGATATAGAACATAACTACCACAAAAGACTTATTTTGGAAATGATTTTTATAAATAAATTTGACAACAACATAAACTATAAAACGGACACACAGCAACTGAGTTCCATTTTATAAAAGGTAAATTAAAGAAATCACTTAACTATTTACCAACTATTTATTTATTTAATCGTATGGTACATTTTAAATATTATATTGTGATGTAAGTGTTATGTATGGTGCCCCAGAAGATCAGTATGAACCCGTATAGTGTGATGACGAAACCGTGTGCAATTGTGGATTGGTTCGTCTTGGCAAAGCATTTGCTTCAAGGTTTAGGAAAACCACTAAAACCTAAACATACTAATTAGTTCTGATTTTACTTCTACATTATACATTAAAAATAATTAATCTTTTTGGCATTTTTAATTGTTAAATAAAACATAAATTTTACACATTGTCTATATATTGTTTACGCGAGTTTTGAATTTCGTCAACTAGTCTATTATCTTTTAGGTCATGATCTCAACATATTTTGTACTTAGATTTTTATTTATGTTCGAACGATTGATAGAAGTTACACCTTAAATGTGTTATATTAATTTCATTTATATTTACATTACCAAAAGTTTTTTGATAATTAAAAAAATCGTCCTGGGTGTTATTATTATAGTATTTAGTGTATGTGCAACTGTAACACAGTTAATTATGTACTGTAAGTATTTTTAAGATACATTTTTATCAGTCAAATTAATCTATACTACCATCTTCAATTTCATTATGAGTAATATGTAACAGTTTTAATAGATAACTCTAATCATTTAAGTGTTAGAGTACTAGTATTTTAATTCGTAATTTATGAATTCATACATGCGTCTGTACTTTCTTATAATGTGTTCTTTTTTCTATTTATGCAATAAAGGGCCTGATGAAGCTTCTACATTAGAAATGAAACGTAGCCTCATACAAAACCATTCAAGCATACCTTCTAATTAAGGCCTCCAGACGTGTAAAGACTATCTGGAGTTGATTCAAGAATTTAACAAGAAGGACATATTAGTTTATGATTTTGCATATAAAACATTGGAGCTTATAGGAAAATCAGCTGGTCAAACCTTAACATGTCACAACTCAGGTATCGTCCATCGCAAGTGAATGAAACTTGGTGGCACATTGGGTGTGGTATAAGGACCCAGAAAAAACTATGAGATTGAAAATCAGCCGAGACAAAAAGTTTTCAGCGTCTGCCATTGAACTCCGCCTTTTGCTTATAATTTAGTTTTTAAAAATTCGATGAGAATTGTTTTTTTTGCAATAAAAACCTATATTTATTTATTTATCAGCTGTATTTTGAAACATGTTGTGGATAAAACGTCCCACTACCATTTCGACAAAGTTTTTTAACATTGGGTATATGGAAAAATCAACTGGTCAAATTTATCATGCTACAACTCTCATGCCTTTCATTGCAGCTGAACGAAACTTGGTGGCACATAGGGTAGTGGCGATTCAGAAAAAAATATAAAATTGAAAATCAGCAAAGAAAAAAGATTATCAGCTGAATTTTTTACACAAATGTTCAATTTAAACCTTTCTTTAATAAACTAAAATAAATTTTTTGGGTTAAACATACAAAATTCTAAAAACACTCGTTTTTATTTATGACAAAATACAGACGTAAGGGTACACTCATTGAAAACAAAAACAAAATTCTTATTATAGAAATTCTTATTCTTATCTCTACATTAATTAAGATATAAGGACATTTCAGCTTCATTTATTTATTTATTTATTTATTCGTATAGTACATTATACAAATATTGTATTGTGATGTAAGTGTTATGGATGGTGCCCCAGATAATCAGTATAAACTTGTATAGTGTGGTGACAAAACCGTGTGCAATAGTGGATTGGTTTGTCTTGGCAAAGCATTTACTTCGAGGTTTAGGAAAATTACTAAAACCTAAACATGCCAACCCTTACCCATTCTAGTATTCACATGTAATAATATTAATTAAAGTGTGTAAACATTATAGAAGTTAAATAAGAACATAAAATATATCAACACAGCCATTGCATGACGACATATAATGGATAGTCACGACAATGAAAATGAAAAAAATAGTAGGTTAACGAAATAGCAAAACAAAAGAATGGAAAACAGATAATCAAGACAAGAATACAAAATATTGCTGAACTTCAGATGTCCTTCAGATTTGTAAGCCATAATATTGCTTCATCCGTTGAATTACGAATGTTTGGAAACCCTCCTTTAAACTTTGTTAATTGACAATCCTCTACAATATGTGTAACGGTCTCTGATTCGTTTCCACAGTCACAATTTGGATTAGAAATCGCGCCCCATTTGAACAACATAGAGTTGGATTTTGAATGGCCTGTTCTTATGCGACTTACTTTTGACCAAATTTTTTTTTTGATCAAAGCCCGGGACTTCTATTGTTGGATCATCAATGAGATGTTTATTGAAAACATCAACTCCAGACCATAATTTTTCCCATTCTTCAACTTTAGAAAAAGCCGTACTTAAGTAGTCTTGCAACCATATATGACTTCGAGATTTAAGTGTTTTAGCAGGAGAGTTGTCAATGTCATTCCAAATTGGTAACTTTTTGTTAAATTGGCATTTATCCCATTCTCGTTTTAACGCAGCTTTTCGTCGAATGTTTGACGGAGTAATATTACAAAGAACAGGAAGCCAATCGAGAGGAGTAGATATAATGGTTCCACTAATTATACGCTTCATTAGTAGCAACAGTAATGGTGAACTAAAGTTGCAAAAAAGACGTCGATCGCTTTGATAACTTCCTCATTTTTGAGGCGACCATTTGTTCAAAAAGTTCAGAATCATCATCATTCTGTAAGTGAATTTTTCTTGGAGAGGATGTTCAGAATTCTTTCATTCACTTTGTTCGATTTAGAGTTGTTTAGCTTTTTCGAGTTGAATCTAGTGTGAGGTCTATGCCGTTTTGGGGGTTTATTCCGCGGGACTGTTACAGGCTTTTGATTGTTAGGTGTTTGTATTGGACCATTTGGCTCATGATCCACTACAATTTTGTGGATGTCATTCCCTGCAATCGATGGACTATCTGACGATGCTTGAAGTTCTTCGATCTCTGAAGTCGGGAGGTAGCACGGCGACCATTGGATTCAGAGGTTTTGGTTGGATTCATTACAAAAGCTATGTACTAATCCCGCAGATTTCCGGATTTATCTTGAACTATTGGGACCAATTTTAGAATAAAATTAATTACTCAATTATCAGGTGAGTATTCCTCCAAAATTATAAGTTTTTGTATAAAGTTTGCTCTTCTCGAGCCCTTCTAGGTGGAGGTGAATGATACAACAACTCAATACGTTGTCAACGCCGACGATTCGCCCCCTATGCGTAGGGCTTTATCAAGGCTTATAACAAATAAGAGTTGGTAGTCTTAAATTACCATCAATTGATGGAAACGTGACAGTCTATGCTCTTTCCTTCAGTATGGTATTTCTGAACGCTACGTAAGATTTGTCTCATAACTCAGGGCGATCTCTAACGGAGTCTCTTCTTGTTCTGGTGTCAATTTCAATTTCTTGGGGTCAGTATCTGACATTTCTTCTTCGTGAAAAATAGAAAACGAGAACGTGATGTGACCGTAACGAAAATAACAAACGTCCATGATCATAAACGTGACATGAGTGACCTAGAAACTGAGACTCAAAACCCGGCGTATATAAGATGGATTGAGAAAGTCAAGATTAGCTAGGGTCATTGATTTTTAACTTTTACGAGTGTATTTTTGTTTGAGAGAGTTTATGTTTGAGTCATGTTCATGTTCATGATTTTATTTGAAAATGTTTTGTTTTGAGAAATTCTAGAAATATTTCGAGTTTTACTATAGGTTAACATTCTTTCTTGTAGTAAACAAAGTTACTTGAGCTGTGACTAATAACACTCGGCAATCTTTTGTGGAGAGATTTGAGAAGGTTGCTGATTTGCTCAAGAAGTTGAGGGTCTGTTTGTGCCTTGAGAATGAAGTGGAAATTGCGAGACAAACCGTTATTTTGTGAGTTTGAAAAAAAATAGCGGGTTTATGTTGAATTTAAGAAAAACCTAATTTTTCTAAACAATTTAGTGAGACATTTTGTACGTGTTACACATTGTGATGCTTCTTAGAGCAATGAAAATAATTTACACTTTCGACTGTATGCTTTGTTCCTAAACACTTTAAGCACACGAAACTTTGTGAAAGTCTAATTTCAAATTTTGATAGGTGTGTATCCAATTCTGAATGCGAGTGATTTTGTTTTTTAGCCCTTCTGCGTCCATATAACCCAGAATGAAAAACCCAAATTACTAAAACGCAAAAAATAACAAAAGCGTATTTACTAACCTATTTTATATAGTTTTTTATAAACAAGTGATCACTGTGATTCAGTGGAATCTTCTTAAACACTAATATCACTTGGGACTTCAATTTTGAATCAACTTCGTGATCTTTGTGTTGTAACTAAAAGTCCGACTAGAAGAACTATGACCAAAAACGGTGGCTTTTGACCACTTTTTTTCAATATTAAAAAACCCCCCGTTTGATTCTATTTTTCGAAAATTTAATTTAAAACTCGAAGGACCAAACTTAATTATCATTTTATTGTAACCAACATAAGACAATTTTTTAACAAAATTCTTTATTAAATAATTAATAATCTAAAACAAATATTTAAATTTGCTTCTGTTCATAAATATGTAAACAATTAAATTTTAAAAATAATCGGGTTTTTGTTTTGTTTGAAAAATAAAAAAAAATCTTATTGTTTCAAGAACACTTTTCTATAGTGAAAATGTATCACAGGAATATTTGTTACTGCCAAAAAATTGCATATGTAAAATCAATTATTCATTAGTTATTCGATAAGAAATTAATTATTTTGACAAATTACGTCAACGTTATCTGGATCACTTTTGCACTTCAACGAACAAATTGTTGAAAACAACTTTGGTAAGAAGTATATAAGCATGAAACTATGTTCTATCTGCACATTACTCACAAAACAAGTCCCCGAACAAGAAGCTAATGGTAAGTTACTTTATGTGTACTCTAATAAAATTTTATTTTTCTCATAGATGGGACACTACATAACATACCTTATTTTATGGGCAACATTTACGAATTTAAATTTAGGTGCTATACTGTCGGATAAAGAAATGCAATATATGGTAGGGAAGTTTTGCGGAAATCACTTAGCGGATATGCTATCTCTCGTATGCGAAGGGTCGTAACAATATAGGCAAAGGAGTGTGTTGTGTAAGTAAAATGGCTTCTTTGACCACAGCGTGAAATTTTCAAATTTCAGCTAATAAAATCGATAGTAACGATAATTATGAGGATATTGATTCTGTGGCTTATGTAGATGATTCGTTTATGTCTTTTCCGTTTCGACCAAAAGAACGTGCCAAGTCGCTTTTATCATTCCAGTATCAAAAAAGAAGAAGCGGTAAAAAGGTATTGTCGACGAATGTTGTCATAAAGCGTGTTCTTTATCAGAAATGAGAGGTTACTGCAAAAATTAACCGTTTTCTACGATGGACGCTGAACTAAATCTTACCAATGTATTTATTAAAATAAACTTTTCTATATAAAATTATCAATAAACATATTTTATTAGAATGTTATTTAATTTCAAATTAAAGACTTGCAATATTTTAAATGTTTATTTATGAAGGTAATTTTTCCATAGGTGCTTTCAATTAAACCTTTATGAGGGTGAATTTCCTATTGACAAAAATGTTATATAAATAATATTAAGCGCAAGTTGAAAGCACTCTCATTTCTTCACCACGACTGAAGTCAACAACCCAATTTCTCTTGTAATGAAATTTTTTTATATTAATCTCAAGATGGTAACAAATATAGAGTAAGTGTAATTCGTTTTGACGTCTCTTCTTTTATGAAATCCTATAAGTTGGAATAACATTTAAATACATAAACAAATTTTATTTCGTTAGTATCGTATATTTAATTAAATATATAAAAAAACGGAGTGTTCGTGTTAGAAAATAATAAATTGAAATTAAGAGCTTTTATAATATTTTTAGAATGTTTTTACTTGTATATCGATTCAAAAGAAAATGTCAAGATTTTAAAACATATTTCAGCATTTTATTATAATAATCATGCACAAAATGTACACTCAATAAATAATTACTTATCACGTATTGATTTTGTGCTTTATATTAATTAAATATATCAAAAGATATGAGTAAATATTTCTATGAAATGAAAAACATAATTAATACATTTTATTAATTTCAATCGATTATAATCTCTCAATAAGGCAAGCTCCTGTACACTCAAACGTATGCCCAGTTTCTACACATCATAAAAATTATTTTGAGTTAACAGTCAAACAGTGAAGGACTTAACGTAAGAATATGAGATAGTTCAACAATACATGCCCAAAATGGGGGACTAAATTAATAGGAGGTCAGATGATCAAGGAAAAAAAATTAAGTTGAAAATCTTTCCAAACGGATTTTAACTTATTAAGCGGCCATCGTGGACGAATTAGTTTATTTGTTGCCTAGTAACCTTTTTGCGTTTTCTAACTAGAGTTCGATTCCGAGTGCAGTATTTTTTTATTAACTTTATTGTCATTACAATACAATTTTGTAAAGTGAACTTCACATTTTGAAAATAGATTAATCTCATTTTATAGAAATTCTATTAATAATAACATCGATTATAGTTTTATTAATAAAAAAAATACGGCAATTGGGATCGAACCGGATTTTTATCGCGTAAATCATTATGAAGATTTTTTATCAAAAATACGCTTTAAATACTTACATTATCACTTAAATTTGTTTTCATTTATCTATCTAATAAAATATGTTGCTATATTGTGCTCAAATTGTGCCAGAAAAAAAGACGTCCATAAAGTTAGCAGATCAGTTGAGGCAGATCAATAATTTTGTACATTAGAATTAAGTGCTTATTAATTGCTAATTAAGTACCTCAATTACGTTTTAATTGTTACAGTAGTTCTGGAGATATTCAATAATCTGCTACCTTAAAAAAGTTAGCAGACTAAATATCTAAAAATAGTTTTAGAGTTTGTTTAAAATGCCTAAATTGGTTAAAAAATTAAGTGCTATTTAAATGCTTCATGTTCACTATCTTAGAAGCACACAAAAAATTTTTGTTTTCTAAATAACCCATTAATCTGTTATCTTTAGCAGACCAAATGTTAGAAACCACCTTGGACAACTAAAATCAAACTTTAACACATCTACAGATTTAAGTGCTATTGAAGTGCTTTATGTTTACTACCTTAGCAGCATTCAAAAAACTTTTTTTTTTAAATAACTTAATGATCTGCTATTTTTGGCAGACCAAATGTCAGAAACCACCTTGGACAACTAAAATCGAACTTTTAGCACACCTACAAATTTAAGTGCTTTATGTTTACTACCTTAGAAGCATTCTTTTTTTTAAATAACCAATGGATCTGCTATCTTTGGCAGACCAATTGTTAGAAACTATCATGGATAATTAAAATCAAACTTTAACACATCTATAGATTTGATTACCATTTAAGTGCTTCATGTTTACTATCTCAAAAGTTCTCCAAAAACTATATTTTGAACACATTGATCTGCTATCTTTAGCAAAACCAAATGTTAACTTGAAGAAATTAAAATCAGAATTTAGGATATGTTTAGATTTAAGTTCTATTTAAGGGCCTTATGTTTGTTATTTTAGAACCACTGGAAAAACAATTTTTTTAACTCATCTGCTATCTTTGGCAGACCAAATGTTAGAAAGCACATTAGCCAACTAAAAACAAACACAATACAAACAGTTTCGTTTCGTTTCAAAGTTTTCAATGAACAGTCGCACTTCTGCAATTAGTTGGCGACCAGTTGGTAACGCGTCCGTAACCAATCAGCAGCAACTCGACGTACTGGTCGCTAGGATTTCGATGTCTAGGTGAATTTATAAAACTGACAGAACAATCGTTATATATTAGTTTCGTAGGTGTTACGTTTATTTATTTATTTATTTATTTACGTTAACACCAGTCGACACTAGATTTCGCAACACTTATTGTTCTATAGATGTGTTAAAGTTTAATTTTAGTTGTTTAATGTAGTTTCTGACATATGTTCTGCTAAGGATAGCAGATCAATGAGTTATTTAGAAAAAATGTTTGAATGCTTTTGAGATAGTAAACATAAATCACTTAAATAGCACTTAAATCTAAACATACTCTAGACTAGATTTTGATTTGAATTTTTCAAGTTTTTTAACATTTGGTCTGCCAAAGATAGTAGATCAATGAGTTATTCAGAAAAAGCTTTCGAGTACTTCTCATATAGTGAACATAAATAGCACTTAATCTATAGATTTATTCAAGTTTGATTTTAGTTGTCTAAGGTGGTTTCTAGCATTTGGTCTGTCAAAGAGAGCAGATCAATTAATAATTAAAAAAAGTTTTTGGATGCTTCTAAGGTAGTAAACATAAATAAAGCACTTAAATCTATAGATGTGTTCAAGTTCGATTTTAATTGTCCAAAGTGGTTTTTAATAAAAAAAGATAGCAGATCAATGAGTTATTTAGAAAAAAAATTCTTTAGAGCTTCTAAGATAGTGAACATGAAACACTTAAATAGCACTTAATTTTTTGACCATTTTAGGCACTTTAATCAAATTCTAAAACTATTTTTAGATACTTGGTCTGCTAACGTTTTTTTAAGGTAGCAGATCGTTGAATATCTCCAGAACTACTGTAGCAATTAAATCGTAATTGAGGTACTTAATTAGCAATTAATGAGAACTTAATTTCTAATGTACAAAATTATTGATCTGCCTCAACTGGCCTGCTAAATTTAAGAACATCAATAAAGGTATGTATTAATTTTGACTTTAACATAGAAATCGCTTGTCAACTTTTTTCGCAAATAAAACCACCACGCTTTTTGAGTTTTATCGGAAGCAGAAATCATTACTGCACAAGCAAACAACATTTGTATCAAGTCTTTACCTTTCATCGATTCAGTCTTTTCCTTCCTTGCTGTTTAACTGTACAATAAGCAACTTTTTACTAGGTTAGTCTTAGAAACATCGGGAAATGGTGTATTTGCATTTCAGACAAAGAAGATGCTTGTGTTAAAGACTTTACTTTAATTGACTTTAATGTTACAATTTTTCATTCATTAGTATGGTAGTTTGGAATTTTCACGTTTCAGAATACTGGTTTCCGCATCTATTTCAAATGGCCGCACTTGTTCAATTGTATTGCCTCTGGTTGTTTAATAAGGTGAAAACATTCACTTATAAAAATACTTTTGGAAAAATCGTGTACTGTATTAGCAGAATTTTGCCGGTTAAAGATAAATTATTTGGCTTTTGCTCTTTCAGCCACGTCTGAATTTCTCTTCGTTTAGGGAGGCGAATAAAATCAACATTCAAAAGTTGGAGGTAGTCGGAGTTCTCAATTGTATGTTGAGCAATGCTTGCTGATCCTCTCATCAAGGAGCGAGTTGCTATAGTATTAGAGGCTAATTTAACCGAAAAGGGACAGTCGTAATATGAACCTACACGCATTACACATAGACCGGGAGTGTGATTGAAGAACAAAAAAATTATAAGTGTATACTTATATTTTGCAAGAAATCTCTAAAAATGGCAGACCAGACGAAGACAAAAATAAGCGTGATATGGGATTATACCACTTGGCCACAAATCGTGGTAGCGTCCTTCGCTCCTTTTACTTATCAGTGCACGTAACGCCGTCAGGAATTGAAAATGTTACGATTAAGTAAGATCTGTTCTATTTATTGATGACCATCCAAGCGGAGTCCGGAGAGTAAAATGGATTACAACAATAAAAAACCGTTCCTAATTTATGGTAAACAACTTATCCTTGCAAAGGTTAAACCAATGGGATCCCCAAACATCTAGATTCTGAAATATGAATAGAAAATTAGATAATAGTATAAAAAGAGCTCAATAAAAGAAACATGGACGTTAATCTTGCAAATTTTAAGAAAAAGATCTTACTTGGAAGAAATGATACTCAATTTAAAAGAATACAGTAGAAATTAGAAACAGGAGATTCTTGACTTAGATTTTGTTAGAAGTGTGAAAAAGAAAAAACAAGAAAAGTGAAAAGAGGAAGGAAAGTTTGAAAGCAGTCAAAGAAAGTCAACAACACCATTGTCAACCAAGCTCAATTCAGGATGAAGTAATGGAGGAAATCTATAATATTCAAGCAACAAAGAAAAAATATCAAGCAGTCAGATACACATAAGTTGACTAGCTTACTAACAATCAGCCAGACAACAACCTCCAAGAAAAAAATTTGGAAGAAAGATAACAAAACTGCTTCCAGTAGAAGTCAGAAAAAAAGAAAAATTAGATCTAATTTGCAGAAAATCAGACACAAATGAGATTGAGGTTAACGAAATTAAAATTCTTCTGAAGAGTTTAAAAGAATAATTTGCTTAGTGAGTGTTAAAAAATATCCAGAGACACATATAGCAATCAAGAAATACAATGAATTGAAGATAGTGCTAAAGAAGATTTTGATCATACTGGACTAAGGATACGTACGGCAATGAAAATGAGTTGCACGAGGAACATCTATGACAAACAGAGTTGTCCAAAAAATTGATTGATTTTACTTACGTCGGAAACTTAAGTGTTACTAAGGTTAAATAACAAGTAAATAATACCAACGTCGGCTGAACAATGTTTTTAAGAGATATATAAAAAAATGGCGAATCTCACACAGAAATCATACGTTACGATTAGTAACATGGAATCCAAGTGGGATACTCAAAAAAAAAAAGGACAAATTTATAAAATTGGTAAAAAAAAGATGAGATAGGAGTGCTCTGATAACAAAAACCTCACTTAAAAAAATGTAAAATTGAACAAAAAACACCATTAAAAAGAATTGAATAAACTTGAAAATATTAATTTAGTTATTTCCGGCAAGATGTCGCAAGGTTGGAGCATAAAATTTTGAACCCAGACACGCCCCAATATGTCTAAATAATGGAACAAGAGGTGACATATTCATAACAAAGAATATCACTTTAAAAAATGTTGGAAGAATGTAAATTCTCAATCCGGACCATTTCCTGGTCAGTAGATGGAGAGGACGATAAAGAAACAATAACAATTAATTAATCCAGATATACATGGTCTATGTATAACAAAAATTACAAAAAAATAACAGACAAGCCGGAGCAAGTTGTTATGGCGGAGATTCTAACAAGAAACATGAAAGAAGTGCTAGGTAGCTGCAAAAAGTAGTTTAAAGTTCTAAAACTAATTTTTTAATTAAACGGCGAACCGAAAACGTTAATCAGAAGTGGAATAAACAGAGAGGAAAAACATGCTGGATAAAATATATAAGAGCAAAGAAAAAGGTAAAATTGATGATCGAAGAGTTTAAACAAATGCATACTGGTTTTTGTCTTTTTTTGTTGGATCGGATCGGTAACAAATTTATGGACATTGTAGATATTATTTAATAAAAATCTGAGTAAAATTTTTAGAGGTTCCATATCCAAATACAATGATAATAATATTTATAATATATATAATATATATATATATATATATATATATATATATATATATATATATATATATATATATATATATATTTGTAATAAAATCTTTGGGGTTTAAACACGTGTAATAAATATTAAAAATTACAACGTTTCGCCACGCTAACACGCAGCTTTTTCAAGTAATTAATAAATAACAATCTTAGTTTCTATGCGATTTTGACCTTGAACGTGTCGCTGGACCAAGAGTAACCAATAGCATTACGTATCGGTATCATGGTAATGTTGTATTGCATATTTTGTTGTTCTATTTGTTGGATATTTGGGGATCTTCTATCCTGAGGTAAAGTTAATAACGGTTTCCAAGTGTTAGGTAAACCTTTTCCATCATCTCGTTTATTAATGCAACTAGGACGTCTTTCTATCTCGATTTGTTCTCTAATGAGGCGGTTACATAAATATTTTTCTCTTCCTAGCATTCTTGTATTTTCAAAATCGATTTTATGTCCTGTTTGGTGATGATGTTCAGCTAGAGAATAAGTTAAACATCCTTTTCGGACTGCTAGTTTGTGTTCTTCTCTTCTCGCAGAAATACGTCGATTGGTTTGTCCAACGTAAGAGATGTTACATCCTCCGCAAGGAATTTCGTAAATGCCTTGATCTTCTAAAGGAATAATATCTTTAGGGAACGGAGGAAAGACTTAACTTTATTAACAGGTACAGAAACTACTCGTATGTTGTGTTTCTTTAGAATGTTACTTATCTTCTCTGTAGTACCTTTGAAGTACGGGATTGATACAGTAAACGTACTCTTATCGTTAACTTCGTCGCCACTTCCTTGTTTCATCCTTTTCGCTTTCATAACATGATGACGTGAAAAACCATTTTGTTTAAAAAGCTTGATTCAGAAGATTCATTTCTTCGTGTATATGCTCGCTGTCTGTGTTCTACTTCGGTAGTAAATTTAATTTGTGGATGAATATTATTTAAATAATTTAAAAAAAGCTAGTAATGCTTCATTACCATGTGGCCATATGGAGAAGATATCATCAACATATCGTAACCAAAGTTCTGGTTTGTTGGAAGATTCTTGAATTGCATTTGTTTCAAAGTTATCCATAAATAAATTAGCAATTGCAGGTGAGATAGGTGATCCCATTGGTGCTCCTTTAGTTTGTTTATATTTCTTAGAGTCGTATAAGAAGTATGTGTTGGTTAAACAATGTTTAGTTAAACGAACAACATCAGGTGTTAACATATGTTTGTTTGCTAGAATATTAAGAGTCTCTTCTATTGGAACTTTAGTAAACAAGGACTCAACGTCAAAGCTGACCATGATATCTGTAGGTTTTAGTTTACGACCTCTAATAATATCTATAAAATGTGTTGAATTTTAATATAAGAACTTGAGGATTCAACAAAAGGTTGTAATATTTTAGCAACATATCCAGCTAACTTTTGTGTGGGTGAATTTATACTACTAACAATAGGTCTAAGTGGTACTCCATTTTTATGAATTTTAGGTAATCCATAAAATTTTGGACATTTAGAAGACTTTTCTCTTGGTATTAATTTCTTTTGAATTTCCTTATCGAGTATACATTCCTTAATTACAGCTTTAGTAGTTTTTTCGAGATACGTTGTAGGATCAGAGTTTATAATTTTGTAAATAGGATCTTGTAACAATGTTTCGATTTTTGATTTATAATCTTCGGTATCCATTATTACAGTTGCATTTCCTTTGTCAGCAGGTAGCACAACAATAGAATTATCTCCTTTTAGTTCCTTTAACGCTTTCAATTCCTTGTAAGTGACTTTGCGTTTCGGAAGCTTAGATTTCTTATTACAAACATGTTTACACGTGAAAGAATAAAAGCATTATATATATATATATATATATATATAATATTATATATAAATATTTACTGCAAAAAATATACCCATCAAAAGTGTTCCTGAATGGTAAAATGAATCTTGGTAAACATACATCAAGATTTTGAAATTACGGACATACACACTGAAACTCAATTTTGCGAATTTTGAATTTTGCAAAAATGAAGCTGCTCTTTGTAGTATTCTTTCATGTTATCAACATTTTTTGAACAACAATTGCACTAAACACCGCCCTATCAAGGTTTCAAAATATCAAGACAATGAACAACATGAAGAAAAGTCAAAACATGAAACTATATTTATCCTAAAACTGCCCTAAAAATTTTGGAACTACCTGTGGATTGAAAATTCACTCAGAAAAAGTACATCCTAATACATACCTTAAAAATTCACCAAATCCTAAATTACCGATTTATCAAAAGTTGATAAATTTGAAGAAAAACACTCGAATTCTCCACCGAATCCGTAAGGGTGCAAAAAATTTAGCTGCTAAATGACTACGTGACTGTATTAATGAATGCGTTAAAGATATTAATCTAAAATCCTGGGAAAATTTGTTACTTTTGAATCACTTGTGAAAAAGCTAAGAAAATGTAACATCTTTAATTAAAGGTGCAAACATTTTAATTAAATTTAGAGAAATCGATCTCAACAATCTTATTGTTGATAGTATTTGAATTACTTATATGTCCTATTTTTGTCACCAATTTTCAGATACTTTCTTTCCAAAATTATTTAACTGAAATATTTGATAAGTAGGTTATCGCTCCTCAATTTTCATGTTGCTTTATTTAACTGAAAAATTGTTTTTCTTCTTCAAAACTAATTTACCTTTGGAAGCAACCTCATTTTTGTAAAAAAATTGATTGCCATTTGAAATTATGTTTCGAATCGATTGTCAATGTCTTTTCAAATGAATTGAGGCGTTGTTTCATATTACCTTTGGTGGTTTAGAAACCGAAGAATAACTGATATTTTTACCGTCATTTCTTGCTTCTGTTTATTCTGTTTCCAGCCTTTTCAATATAATACTTAATAATTCCTCAAAAATTCAGTTTATAAAAAAAGTCTGAAAATACCCTTAAATAAATATAAATAGGATTTTCTCAATCTTAAACGTATTTGAATCACATCTATCTTATCCAAATGATATTGACATTGCTCGCTTTTGTGCTGTGCAAAATAAAGGGTATAGTGCTTAGTTACACGTCATTCCTTCTCCTAACATTGGCACCCTTATGGATAACTTCAACCGTTGAACCCGGTGGTTTATTTTGTGACGATGGTAAACGCCCAGATGGTCTTACTTAAATTCGTTGGAGTAAAGGATTGTCACTGATTTAGGAAGTCACTTGTGTAGAACCCCTTCTTATTTATCACACATTATATTGTCATCTGGTGCTGCCGCTAAAATTGCATCGCTCAGGAAAAAATCTAAATACAAGTTCAGCCAATTATAATTTTGTGCCGTTTGGGGTAGAGACTTTGGGCTTCTAGTGTGAAGTAACCATAAAATTAATTTATTCCATTAGTCATCATTTAAATGTAATTTTTTGAGACCGTCGTTCTAAATTTCTTTGATGCAAAGACAAGAATTTCCCTTGTGATTTAAGAGGGAACGCTTCTAGCGTAATGGGCCCTCTCCTAAGGGCACTACAGCGTTGAATTAAAGATTTTACTAAGTAAATGCCAACAGTTAACTGTAAGGACTTGTGTGCGTTAAAGTGCACGGCGCCATCTAAGCGACGGTTTTAATGCTTAAAACAACACGTGAGTCGATATAACCAAGATAACTTGTACAGAAGCATACACGCACGGAAGAACACCTGATGCAGCATTTTAGTTGTATATATACAACTGTATACCGCACGTGAGTATACACCTCTGATGAGTTCATAATAAGAGCGAAATGCTGCATCAGGTGTTCTTTCGTGCGTGTATGCTTAACGCACACAAGTCCTTACAGTTAACTGTTTGCATTTACTCAGTTTATACTATTTACACGTGTTCATTTTAACACGAGATGTCGCAAGACACACATTTTACTTGTAAAGATTTTACCTTTAGTTAATTGTTACTATTGCGTTACTATTATATTTTAGTTTATAATAATAATAAAATGTTTACTTGCTCACACCAATATCTTTGGACTTTGACGTTCTGCTAATTTGCTAGAGTATATGAACGTTATAAAAAAATTGTCGCATAGCGGGTAGTCGCGGGGAATGTAACGATGACAAATAACCACCACGCCAGATAATGCTTGTGTCCTATTGCAAAAGATCAACACATAAAAATTTCCAAAATAGAAAAGGAATTTGAAAAAGGTTTGAAAGTGCTCAAGCCATTATCGATGATAAGCTAAATTACCACTACCAACTACCTCGTCTTTCAACTAAGAACAAAAAGTTTGCATTAGAAAATTTGTCAAAAAATGTAGAAGTCCACTGTTTTAATGACCGAAAAACTGGCAAAAATTTATTGGAAAACTTTAGAACCTCTGCGACTGCTAGTAAAAAAAACTTGGAGGTCACAGGTTTGATGGTAATGAAACATCAATCCCTTTCTTTCAGGGTGGTGAATTTTTATTTTGGTTAACTCAAAAATTTCACAAAACAACAAGTTCCAAACCAACTATTTTTAAAGTTCTCAAAATTCTTTTATAGTTTTCAAAATTTTAACTTTGAAGAAATTAATTGTATATTACGTTTTATTTTAAATATGTAACACTAACTCATGTTTTCAAGTACAAAAAAAATCAGTTCCATAACAATATTAAAAACTTGCGACACAAAATAATTCATTTTTGTTGTCGAAATGATTATTTCCTTCCTAAACCTTCTGTTGTCATTGTTTGTTGACATTTTCAGAAGACAATACTAGTATGAATCACAAAATACTAATAGAGTATTTACAGCACCTTAACTAAAACCTTCTTATAGGAATTAAGACCTCCAAGTCTGGAGTCATTATTGAAACACAAACGTCTTTCGGGATTGAACCGTGTCGAAAAGGTAACTAACGTTTCGCCACCTATCGTAAGAAGCTACATCAAAACAAGAAACTTGAAACAAACAACAAAAGTTCAAGGTAGACAACTAAACGTCAGATAATAAACTTGTCGACCAAGCCAGATTCTAGACTAAAAGAAGTCTTTTGTTTGTTGGCAACTACGGTTACCTTTTTGACACTGTCCAATTCCAAAAAACGTTTTTGTTCCTTTTTACAGACATTTCATTAACCTCAACAAATACCAAAACATCAGAGTGAATATAGTTTAAAGATTAATCTTCCCAAACAAACGATTACTATACTGATAGTTTCATTTTCAGTTACCAAAAGTGTCCCTTAAAGTAGTTAGATTCTCTAATTGTATTGTATGATATAAGTTTTGCGACTATAAGGTTTCTCTTATACTAAGAAAAAGATACATAATGATAATAAGGCAAGGAAACGTATGGAAAGCGACAAAAATAGTTCCTCATTTATATCTAAAATATTACTCATTTTCAAAACCAACAAGAACACATAAATATAGTTTTATTGATTTTTATCTCCACCCTTAACAATATTTTATTGAAATTGTGTCAGACGAAGTTTGAACAAGAGGTGACAAATAATATTTTTTTGTATACAATAAAAGTTGCAGTTTGTTAAGAATTGAACTTAATTAATTGTAAATGAAAGAACTACTAACATTCTAATAACTTTAATCAAGATATTGTAATTAATTTTCTGAGTTAATTACAACCGCTTGCTATCGATTAGCCGAGTTACACAATTTAAACTATATTATACCTTTAAAGCCGTTGTAGTTCAACATAGATTACGAATTGACATACTGAATTAATTGAACAGTTACTTCAGACTTTTATTAAAAACAAAGGTTTATACAAATTCAATCATTTTATTCGTAAATAGAAAAATCATAATATTAAATAAATTCCAAGAATCAATAGTAATAATAGAATTAATAAATATTATAGAAACTGAACATTACTTACACTCAATGTAAGTAGATGTTTATTTTACGAAAATGGGAACGTCAGAAAAATGTACTTTGCGATTAATTTTTTATCATCTTCAAATAAACTGCAAATATAGAAACAATATAATAAAATAAAATTATCCTTATCAAATGGTTATGTATATATGAGTAATCGGCTATGTAAACAAACGATAATAAAAATTTGTCGGTCGTAATTCTGGTCGTTCAATATTTTGATTACTTTCACTAACAAAATGCATGCAAGTTGTTACGAGAAACGAATTTTAAAAATATCTAAATTAAAATGTGCGATAGTAGGTTCTACATCACAATAGAATATGTTGATTTTCCGATAATTAATCTGTGAAAATAAAATAAAGCTTTGAAGAAGCCCTAATAAGATATATTTATTAGTGGCCCTCCTCTTAATTATAACTAAATTATATAATATTATAAATATTATTATAACTACAAGAACATGTATATATTACTAAAAAGGAGAAATAAATTTGATTTGATTTGATTTGAAATATAGATAATTTTTTCCAAACTGCGTGGTATAATAATTTTACTATTTAATCGAATTGGCTTGAATAATGTTATAGGCCCCTTAGACCCTTACAAAAGCCAAGGTCTTCTTACGCGTCTGAGTTTTGTTGTTACATAGTAGGTAACGTAGTTATGGCCTTATTTCTCTAATAGTCGCTCGATGGGGGCCTGGGACAGTTGTCATATTCCTCTCCCAATTCTTGAGGCATTGACGCAAACTGGGTTCTTAATTTACCCTTATCGGAACTACGACCCGATAAAAGCAGTGTTGAAAGACCATCCTCAAAGAAAGAAGCTTCTGTTTCATAGCCGTCAAAACTGTTACTTTCATGTTCTTCTTTTCAAACATGTAACAATCTCAGAATAATAAATCAGGACGTTCTAAAGTTTTTTCGTTATTAAATTCTGCAAACACCTCAAATTATTTTGGGTGTTTCTAACAAACTTTCTAATGCAAATGTTGTTGTTCTTAGTTGAGAAGACGGGGTAGTTGGTAGTGGTAGTTGAGTTAATCATCGGTTACTTTCAAACCTTTTCCCATTTCTATTTTAGAAATGTTTATGCGCCAACCTTTTTCAATAGGACACCAACATTATCTGGTGTTGTGGTTATTTGTCATTGTTAGTTAATGTTTGTGTGGATAAAAGAAAGTAGAGAAACAGAAATAAGACCAACTGGTCAGCCAAGGCGTATTACACAATGTCAAGAAAGGCGCTTCAAACAATTAACTCTACGCGTCAAATAGCTGATCAATGATTTCAAGCAGTGTGGATTATGTTGATGATGTTCCACCAACCACTCCTCCAAGAAGAAAGAGTTAAGACTTCGAGGCGAGCACTCCATTTGCCGGATTTAAATTCTACCGAACATGTGTGGGGTGTACCTAATGTGGAGGAGAGTATCCACTTTCTACCATCCCCTAGAAACTCTGTCAGAGTTGGTCAAGTTCAAGTTGCTTTTTTTTTAATTACATGTCAATAACATTTCTGGCAAATGTTGATGTAAGTCTACCATATTGCCAAACTAATGTCACTAAGTAAACGGGTCATAGGTTAATGGTTTTGGTATCAAAATAAAGCTAAAATTAGTCCGTATAGCTGTTGCTGTTAGGAGTCAGCTAAATTTCACGGTGTTTTCAAAATTTGTCAATAAAAATAAAAGTAAGTTTTGATAATGAAGAAAAATAGTATTGGGTTGTCTAAACAATCAACATTCCTACGTTTTGACAATAAGGCTAAAACGGAAGTCATTAATAAGCAAATAAAAAGCTTTATTCGCAAGGAACGGTTTTGAATGATATTAGAACTAAATTAAATAGGAAGGTTACAATAAATAAACATCAGAAATTACTAATTTTTATTGACGAATTTTCAAAAAGAGCGTACAATTCAGCTGATTTCTGATAGCGAGCGCTTTGCGCAATAATTTTAGCTACGTTTTGATACCAAAACCATTTTTGTCACTTGAAAGGGCGAGCAGGAATTCGAAAAAAACCAGTTTACAATGCTGAATCCCTATGACCCGTTTTCAAAAGCACCACCTTGTATAGACTTGTTTATTTCACTAAGGCACTACTTAAACAGGTAACAAAAATATTTTTTCAAAAAAGTAAACACGGGGATCTGATCGAAATAAATAGTGAAAGAAATAATGATACAAAGTGGTCCAATTCTACAGAAAACTTATGGCAAAAAGTACTCTTATGCGAATGCGTACGTCCTGATGCAAAAACAAAGCAATAGACTTCTTCAGTTTTGTAGCAATCCCCTGTTAGTAATATATGTCATTGTAAAGTTTTAAAAAAGGTATACCGAGAATAGGAATCAATGTTAGGTACATACAGTATTGGACAGCAAAATGACAAAAGAATTTTGCAGAAGTATTTAGAAAGCGTCAAATGTCAAACAACCAATGTACTTCAAAGTAGTCAAATATGTAAGAATTAAAGTTTTCAAGGCCGGAACAAAAACGGTTTCCGAGATTGACGTATTACCATCCATTGTAAGGGGTTTTATCAGGTTGAAAAACTTGTAACAAACAAAAGAAAGTTTGAAGTAGACAACTAAAAGTCAGGTAATCAACTTGTCAAAAAAGCCAGATTCTACATTAAAAGAAGTCTAAGTAATTAAGGAAATACCTCCGGGTCGTAAACTTCGACGCTAAGTGTTTCAAAATAGTAGAAGAGGTGAGGTTAACGATAAATATATTTCTTAATACTCAAATGTAATTCTGAAATCATAAATGTAAGTCGGAATGTAGATCAAAAACGTCAAATAAATTCAGAAATCATTAAATTTATTTTGAAAATCGTAAAATGTATTTTGAATATTGAAGATATTATTACCATTCCAAAAAACTTTAATTATGGGCATGTGTTTACATAAAATTAAATATTTTAATTCACAAATAACTTAAATATTATTTAGCTACTAAATGCATTTTCCATGAAAAAGAGTAGGAGGTGGTTGCAGTAACGTTTCTAGAACATTATGCGCAGAACTTTATTTCATTAATAAACGGATACGATCATCAGGTTTTCACTTAAAAGTTTGTCTAAAAACAGTAAAAAAATTGCATTGTAGAAAATAGGTCAAATAAAAGTTGTAAAGTTTTAGTAAAAATTGATATTAAATTGTTACTCGAACATGGAACCTCTCTATACATAGCAACAAGTTCAAGTTCAAGTTGTTTTTTTTGTTGTTTGTTTTGTAAATGAAAAATACCGTACCTACGCTATTATTGTTAATGACGAGGATGCACAAATAATATTTTCAGAAAAAAAAAAATGTTTGTAAATGTTTCAGGAATAGGAACATCTATATAAGTACAGCCCTTTTAGTTAACAGATTATGCCCAAAATCCAATCAGAACACCGGTATTTTAAACAACAGCTAGTTTAAGTTCCATAAAAGTCGGATTTACCGACCGCCGGACCTCCATTTTTTTGCTCCATTGTGAACTGCCTTTATAATCTCAGACCGTAAAAACACAATAAGAGAAGCAACGATCTTGAACATAAATCAGTGTGACCACAAGTTGATAAGAGTAGAAACATAAAATTGCAGAGAATGAAGTTAATAGGAAATACACATGTAAAGCTAGATTATCAGCAAATATACGAAGATACAATCACACACTAGACGAAGCTATAGAAAATCATGTAATTACATAGAAGGTACTAATGTAGAAAGGTTAAAAGACCAAACATCACTCGTTAGAAATAGAGAGTAAGAATCAAAAACTTAGGAATACCCCAATGTAAGCCAGAGTTCATGTAAAGAGATATAAACTATCTTGAAAACTATTTATATCTATTAAAAAACAAAGTTAGTATGTTAGTAACGTTATTTAACCCTTCGGTACTCGCGTGGGATACATCGGTATCCCATGCCTATTTAGAGTGCGCATGTTTGGTAGTGGGAGGTGTGGTACGCATTTGGTTCTAGCTAATCCTACAGAACAGTTCATTTTAACAGATGACAGGGTGCGTTTACAGTTATTTCATTCTATTTTTGTTTTTTGTTGTGATTTGTGTACGGGGATACAAGTGTATCCCGTGCGAGCGCTCAAGTTTATATTTTGTTCGAATAATTTTTGTTTGATATTTGGCTGTTTTTTGTAAAACTCTTATTAAAAAGTGCATTTTAATTACAAAACATGGGTAGTAAAGATCCTAAACAATGGGAACTTTGGCTTAAAGAAATTCTGGAAGAGCCAGTATTAGGTGAAATTGAGCCTGATGAAGATGAAGACGACTGCTGCGAAGAAAGTAACCACAATTCAGAGTCTGAAGAAAGCGTTAGCGAAGATATTGCATTAGACGATAATTTTCAAGATGATAGAGTCCCGTATTACTTAGGAAAAGATAAGGTGACTGAGTGGAGTAAAGTATGTCCACCAATATCTAGAACAAGGAAGCACAATATATTCCAAAATAAACCAGGTCCCGTGAAAAAAGCTGCGATTGCTAAGACTGTTTTAGAATGCTTTGAAGTATTTTTAACGAAAACATTATTCATACTACCACCCAGTCAACTAATGTATATATTGATTCAATAACGGGAGAATATCAACGTGACAGAGATTCAAGACCAACAGATACATGTGAAA
This sequence comes from Abscondita cerata, assembly GCA_030710515.1. Lineage (NCBI taxonomy): Eukaryota > Metazoa > Arthropoda > Insecta > Coleoptera > Lampyridae > Abscondita > Abscondita cerata. The sequence goes on from JALBCR010003356.1 coordinate 71,086, forward strand.
TACGAGCATTGCTAGGACTGTTGTACATATTAGGAGTTTGTAAGTCTGGTAGGCAGAATATAGTAGATTTTTGGAGAACGGATGGTACTGGCATGGATGTAATTTATTGCACAATGTCTTACAATCGATTTCGCTTCTTACTACGTTGCTTAAGGTTTGACAATAAGAATATACGCGAAGAAAAAAGCAAACAGATAAACTGGCGGCAATAAGAGATGTTTTTGAAACATTTGTGAAAAACTGTAGGGAATCAGTCGTTTCAGGACCAGAATTAACAATAGACGAACAATTACATGCTTTTAGAGGTCGATGCCCATTCAGGCAATATATTCCTTCAAAGCCTGCAAAATATGGTGTTAAGGTTTTTGCTTTGGTTGATTCAAATAATATGTACACGGTAAACCTGGAGATATACGCCGGAACACAACCTGAAGGCCCATTTCGCAAGTCAAACAGTCCAGGTGATGTTGTAAAACGTCTGGTAGAATGTGTAAGGGGCACCTACAGGAATATAACGATGGATAATTGGTTTTCCAGTTTTCAACTGGCCATTGATCTGAAAAATGACATGAAACTTACCATGTTGGGAACCCTGAGAAAAAACAAAAAAGAGATACCAATTGAATTTGTTAACGTGGCAGGTAGGCCAGAAAAAAGTTGTCAATTCGCCTTCCATAAAGATTGCACTTTAGTTTCATACATTGCAAAGAAAAAAAGAAATGTATTGGTGCTATCTACTACTCACACAGACGACAAAATTGATTTTGAATCGGGAAAGCCTATGATGATTGTAGATTACAATAATGCCAAATATGGTGTTGATGTCGTGGATCAGATGTGTGGAAATTATAACGTTTCAAGAAATAGCAGAAGATGGCCGCTTACCATTTTCTTTCATATGATGAATACATGCGGTATAAATGCTCCAGTACTATATCAGGCGAATAATCCTGACATTTCGGTTGTTCGTCGCGAATTTTTGCGTGCCCTGTCTCTAGATTTGCTTAAACCACAAATTAATAGGAGGTATTACTTACAATCAGTTCCTAGACAGCTAAAACAAAAATGCCAATTTATTCTTGGCATTGAAGAAGCTTCAACTTCCTCAGTAAATGACAGTGAACCAAAGCCAAAAAGAAATAAAGTTGGAAATGGGAGATGCTATGTGTGCCCACGGAAGAAAGATAAGCGTACAAGGAACGTTTGTTTAATATGCAACAAGTGGGTATGTCAAGAACATGGTCAAATTTTGCCTCTTCGTTGTATAAATTGTACTGAAACATAGTTTCTTTTTTATTTGTCAGATTAACTATTAGTTTATCTTATTTGATTATTATTTTTGTTTACTTCATTTGAATACAGGCTAATTGTACAAAAAATGTTATTTTATTACTTTTGTCCTCTGAATATCCCACTTAATTTCATAGGGATACAAATGTATCCCGCGCGACCGACAATGTAACATAACGCTCTGCGAGTACTGCAGGGTTAAAAAAAACGTCACATAAATATTTTTTAGTCAGATTATCAACATCATGGATAGGGGACAACAGGGAGAGTAGTGTTTAGATCCAGAGAAAAAACGTTTCTTTCGTTCATTGCTCTACAAAAACGGCCAAAGTCTACAATTGTGATTTAATCATAAACATATTTATACAGCGTGTCCCAAGATTAATAGGAATAAATTTGGACACATGTTCAGGAGCTCAAAATAAGACGAAAAGTTTCGATGGAGGTATGTGCGGAAACCATTTATTGAATAGTTATGATAGTTCAAAAGATGACGACCTGATGATCGTTTTATTCTAATTTTCCAAGCGGAATAAAAATTTTATCATTGAAAAATATGCAGTACAAAAAGACGATTTTATCTGAAAGTTTTTTAATATCGTTCGTTTTTATGGTGAAGTATGTACATAAAAATAAAATAATTATTAACTCATACCTCGGTTTTGTGAAATTGTGGTAGGATCTCAACGACAATATCACTAATATTAATAACAAATGGTAAAAAAAAATAATAATAAACAATAAGCAACAAGAACACCTCTGCAAAATTTCATTCATATCCCAGTTTGAAAAACTATAATAAAACCACCCGGACATACCTCTATAGGCACTTTTCATACAATTTTGAGGTCCTGAACTTCTGTCCAAATTTAATCCCATTAATCCTGGTGCACCCTGTATATAAAAATGGATCGTGGTTTGTTTGGGTGCTTGAAACTTGAAAACAACTGAATCATATTAGATACTTCTTTCTGAAGGTTAGTACGTAATCCTACGCGAAGGTTTAGAAAGTCAAAAAATTCTCAACGATTGGTTTTTTATCACATTTTACTGGTTTTTAAATTGAATCAAAACAAAACGAAGTTTGTCGACTTAGCTAGTATATACTATATATTTCTAAATTGGACAATTGATCAACTTGGTAAAAAATATTTTAATCATCTTAATTTATTTAGTGTGACTTGAGTCAATCATTTTTTTTTGTAAATCCTTGTAGAGCAGCTGAAGTACTTTTCGCTGGTATAGATTTTTAGTAGAATTGTAGCATTTTTCATTTTCTTAAGCTCCGGTTCTTATTGATCAATTGTAGCACCCAACAATGTGAAATTAATAACTACTTGTGAATTTTTCTACGATCCCATCCATATGATATGACATGATTGTACTTTTTTTTTGACATGGTCGAAATCGCTAGTAAGCGAAGATTGATCTATCTAATATTAACGTTGTTAGTAATTGTTGTTAGTTATAGTTGTTGGAATTTTATGTTAATGTTAGTTGTGACAACCACGCCCTAACTGCAAGACGCCTGGATAGGCCAAGCGGAACGTCGGCATTCATCTATAACTATTATTTTGGAGGATTTATTGATTCAACTTGATATCATTGTTATTCAGGATTGTATAGTGTCCAAAAACTCTGTAGTATATTATTCATAAACTAAAAAAAATTGAATGAAAGCGTGACTAATACTATTAATCCAAATGTACTTTCTCTATTTAAAAAATCACTTGACTAGGAAAAAAAGAAAACAATGCAAATCAAAACAAAAAGTTCCTGCTGTTATTACGTTCAAACAATGTCAAGAGTTTTGCAAAACATAATCAAATGAAAAATCTAAAACAAAAAAAAAACGAGCAGAAAGAGAAAGAAATCAAGAAAAAACAAAGTACTAAAAATGCAGAGAAGGCAACAAAGGAAACGAGTAAAGAAGAACATTGTACCTATAGAATATTCTCTGGGCAATTATTGCTCGGAAAATAATACATTACATCTGGTAACCCATATACAAAAACTTATTTTTAAATGTTTGAATATGTTTTCTTAGAAGGTCTTCATATTTCTTAAAATCAGTGCGTCTTTTGTAAGACGATATTTTCTTATTCCAATAAATAAATTTTAAAAATATTTATTTGAAAATTTAACTGAACCTGAACGTACTACAACATTATAAATACTTTGCTTCCCGTTAATAAAAAAATTATTTATAAAAGATAATTTTTCAATCGCCGATTTTCGTAAGTAATATCATAAGGGCATCTAATTTTTCCGATTAAAATCGAAAAAACACGTCGTTAAGTAATATTTTAACAAGAAGCACGAGTGCTGATGGCAACAAAAATCCGAGTCACAAAGATGCCCGAATGGTATTTGTCATGACTATTTCATGAGTAACAGATTATTCTGCATGCATTATGTGTAGGTATTAATTTGAAAACTGAAAAACAGGTAATTTATTTAACAACAAAATACTACAAACTTAATTATTTATGATACAATTAGAATATAAATTGCAATTTTGGTACACAGTAGGAGTATTGTAATTTTGGTGACAACAACTGCCAAGTTTTGCCGCGGGTAAACTCGAAAAACTGCTGACAGCTGCTGTCATGCAGTTTTCTCATCTAGAAACCATTTGTAATTCAAAATTACGCGTTTCTGATTGTAAGACGAGGGAAATAGTCATTGAAAAATTAGCATTTCTAATTTTTTCATTATTTTGGTTTACAAAATACCATTAACCTTGCGTGAAAAAAAAAACGAACTAATCCGATTGTTTATGATTATGATGAATTAAATTTATACTTTTCTACTTTAAACTGGCATTATGTATTATCTAATGCTAATATTGAAAGTAATATCACCACATGTTATACTATTATTCAATCGGGACTGAACCAGTTTGGTTTCCCTAGAAAAACTCGTAATACAAGATACCCTACATGGTACAGTAAAGATACCAAAAGAGTTATTAATGAAAAACTAAGAATTCATAAAAAATGGAAAATTTACAGAAATAGTAGTGATTATTTAACATTTCAAGTGTTACGATCGCGCTCAAAAAAATTAATAAATGATGATTACACAAAGTATTTCTCTTCCATCGAAGAGGAAATTATTGTAAATCCTAAGCGGTTTTGGACGTTTGCTCGGGAACGAGGGAATACTTGTGGAGTACCTGGCTTCATGACATATGACGATAGAACAGCGACTGACAGTGCCCCTATCTGTAAACTTCTTTCAGATTATTTTAGCAGTGTTTATGTATCTCCTAATACTTTGAATACTTCAAATGCACAGCCTAATGAAATATTTACAGATGGCATAATCAGTAGCTGCCATATCGATGAACATAATAAATTTCATAAAATTAATCAACTTGACATTAATAAAGGTCCGGGGCCAGATAATCTCCCTCCACTATTCATTAAACGTTGTGGTATGCAACTTAGCGTACCATTATGTATTTTGTTCAGTCTCTTAAAAGTAGAGTTTTTCCTCGGGAATAGAAAAAGTCAAATGTCACGCTAGTCTTTAAGAATGGAAGTAGAAGTAACGTGCGTAATTACAGACCTATATCAATATAGAACATCGTTGCCAAGATATTTGAATCAGTCGTATATGACGCGACATTTTCTGCCTTAAAACATGTCATAATGCCTTAGCAACATGGGTTTTATAGGTCTCGATCAGTTGAAACAAACCTTGTTGAATATATTACTATCCATGGACTCCAGAATACAGGTAGATAGCGTGTACACCGATTTCTGTAAGGAATTTGACAAAATAAATCATGAAATTCTCATTCGAAGACTTGCTGAAGTCGGTGTGCATGGTGATTCACTTAGGTGGTTTTCATCTTACATTTTGAACCGGTCACAAGCAGTAGCATTACGAGGCTACATATCTGATTACATTCAACTACCTTCGGGTATTGCGCAAGGTAGCTATCTTGGACCGTTGTTGTTCAATATATATATTAACAGTATTAGCTTGTGTTTTCAGCATTCCTATTTCCTCTTATTCGCTGATGATTTAAAGATTTATAGACAAATAATTGAGGTTAATGACAGTTCTAAGCTGCAAAGTGATTTAAACCGCCTAAGTGACTATTGTAAACATAATCAACTTTATTTAAACATAACTAAATGCAAATGATATCCTTTAGCCGTAATATAAACAAAATTTCACATATTTATAAAATCGCAAATGAAGAACTGGAAGTCGTAAGGAGCATTCGTGATTTGGGTGTGATGTTTAACTCTAAAATGCTTTTCGACATCCACATTGCCAATGTACTTGATAAATCATATAAAATGTTAGGATTTATAATGTGAACCTGTCAGAAATTTTAACTCTATACAATCTTTCAAATGTTAATATTTTTCATAGTATACAGTGTGTCCAAAATTCGATGCTCACCATTGGTATTTTGGAAACGGTAAGAGTTACAGGGTCGGTTAAATGGAACAATATGGAGGTATTTATCTTACCTCTTCAGACCTTCTCTTGTTTTTCCAAAGAAATGCGTTGCCTACTAGATATTGCAAAAAAGTGAAAATCGGCATTTTCTTTAAACTTGCGTAGAATCCACACTATTTATCCTATCAAAAATATGTAAATATAAAAGTTGTAGACATTTAGATATTGAATAATATGCGTCATTAAAATATTTTTTTGCTTGCATCAGTAGCGAAATATGACCCAAAGTTGCATCTTTTTAAATGGAAATGATAATTTATTTTTATACAGTTGAATTACTTGATTTTTTTCCTTTTCAACGATATAAGGTTCGAGCTATTTATCTTGTGTACTTTAGAAGATATAAAGAAAAATCATTTTTGAGGCAGATTTATAATGTTACCAAGTTGTAAGCAATAATAACAAAAACATAACGGTGGATAACATCGTAAAACGAATGAGTTTTCCTATAAAAGATTCTCAATAGTGCGGCCATTGACTTCTAAACATTTTGTATAGCGTTTTTCAATATTTATTCGGCAATTCATTAATTGACGGACGCTAACTGAATTAAAGGCCTGCATGACGCTCTGCTGCAAATCATTAACGTTCTCATAATTGACAACGTATACTAAATTTTTATGTGTCCCCACAGGAAAAATCTAGTATGGACAAATCTGGTGATCGCGCAGGCCAACGTATGGGACCGTTTGTTCCAATCCAACGGTTTCCAAATCTTGCTGATAAATATTCAGTGACGATCCTGGAATTATGGGCCGGGGCGCCGTCTTGCTGAAACAAAATACTTCTTTCTTCTTGAATAGGTAGCTCGTCGAATGCATCTTCGACTTCGGCTTGCAGCAGTTGAAGATATCTAGTCGAATTAAGCGTTTGATTATAAATAAATGGACCTATCAAACGATTTCCCAAAATACCGCACCACACGTTAAATCCGAATCGTTCTTGGAAACGCGATTCTCGAACTATTTTCGGATTTTCATTATTCCAATAATGATAATTATGCCGATTGTAAATGCCGTTGTTTGTGAATCTACTTTCATCGCTCCAAAGAATTTTTTAGAAAAAGATTTATCGTTTGTAACTTCATCCAGGTACCATCTACAAAATGTAACTCTTCGAGCATAATCATTCTCTTTGATATGATGGCATATCATTGGCTTATAAGGATGAAATTTTTCTTTTTTAAAACATAATGTACTGAACTTCTTGCCATACCACTGTCATTCGAAATTTTTCTTACTGAAACGGAAGGCTCAACATTAACAGCGGCTAGAACAGCTATTTCAGCATCCTCATTGTCTTTTGATAGGTTGTAGGACGAATGGCGGTGAAGGATCCACCTTGTCGAAGATTTTGCTCGAGTCGGGAAAACAAAGTTCTGTGAGGTTGCCTTCTTTCGGGGTATAAGTTGTGATATTCATTTGCTGCCGCAGTTGAATTACGATGGCATCTTATGTAGACAACAAACATGTCCGTTTTTTCATGGTTTGAAAACTGCATCATCAATTTTGAATATGAATAGCTTACTACAACAACTACAAGTTCTGACACGATACTACTGTAACAATATTATTGACAGATTTGATGTGCAGTTGTTTGTTTCTTAAAAATTTGCAATCATGGATAGTGTGATGTGCTTTAAAATACATCTACAGATCTCAAAAACGATTTTTCTTTATATCTTCTAAAGTACACAAGATAAATAGCTCGAACCTTATATCGTTGAAAAGGAAAAAAATCAAGTAATTCAACTGTATAAAAATAAATTATCATTTCCATTTAAAAAAATGCAACTTTGGGTCATATTTCGCTACTGATGCAAGCAAAAAATATTTTAATGACGCATATTATTCAATATCTAAATGTCTACAACTTTTATATTTACATATTTTTGATAGGATAAATAGTGTGGATTCTACGCAAGTTTAAAGAAAATGCCGATTTTCACTTTTTTGCAATATCTAGTAGGCAACGCATTTCTTTGGAAAAACAAGAGAAGGTCTGAAGAGGTAAGATAAATACCTCCATATTGTTCCATTTAACCGACCCTGTAACTCTTACCGTTTCCAAAATACCAATGGTGAGCATCGAATTTTGGACACACTGTATACCCATTAAATTTTGCTACCCAAGTATGGAATCCTCAGTACGATACCTATATCAGTAGACTAAAGAATATTCAAAAAAAAAAATTTATGCTGTATGTAAGTAGCAAGTGTAAATTAAATCTTGATGGTAATACTTCTTCTTATAATCATTTTAAGTTACATCCATTAGTAGAAAAAATGGATGTAAATGATTTAACTTTCATGGCGAAAATTTTGAACAATATTTTTGACAGTCCTTCTCTACTTGAAGAGGTAAAAGGTAAAGGTTCGTTAGACACCGCATCACTGCTTCACATTCGATATTGCAATACCAATGCACGAATGAATTCTCCTTTAGTAAGAATGTGCCGATCATACAACCATATTAATATTGATAATTTTTGAACAAGCTCACTGGCGACTATTAAACGATTGGCTACTACTGCTGCTTGTCAGTGCGAATGTGTTGCGAGTTGATTCACAGTTATTGTGTTTGTTTATTGAAGTTTCTGTACTGGGAGTTGCATATGACTGTTTATTTTTATATATGTAATTATACTTTAGTTATGGATACTTTACTGGATTTATATCTGTTTATATCCTAAATCTTTAAATAAATAAATAAATTACTCTTCTAAATGCAATTTTTAGTGGTTGAGGCTTTGGGATTTATCGTCTCCACTAAATATAGATACAGAAAAAACTAGAAGATGTTTCATTCCTCTCAAGATCAAGCTGTGTAAATAATGAACTTGATAATTACTGGTGGCAAAACCGTCGAAAACAAAAACCGATTAATCGTTACTTCTCAAAAATCGTATGTTTAAATCGGTTTGTAAAATCGGTTCTTTAAACCGTTTTTATAATCGATTTTTAAAATCGGTTTTCAAAATCAGTTGACAGACGTAATTTGGGTTGCATATATTTAGGAGTAGTAGAGTTATGGATCATTACAATACCTAGGAAATATTTCGGAGAAGTTGATATAATTAATACGTGATGTCTAAGACGGTTATTAGAAACTAGGAACTGTTTCGAACTTCGAAGTTAACATTAAAGTTAAGCAGTAAAGAGCCTACTTAAATGTATTAACAGTAAACAAATTAATTGCATTTGTGAGTGTATCCTAAATGCGTTAACAGGAAAAGTACCGCTATCAAGTTCTGAAAAACACCAGATAAGGGCAAAAAGGAGAGTCAGTAAAAAATATGAGGTATTTACTGGTACTACAAGGTGGTAGTTGCCTTCCTTCCGCTCATTCTCTACTAGGAGGTGTATTGGGAAGCATTTTTAATTAATTTAAAGGATATAGAGCATGGAAAGAAAATAGTTCTTATACCACCAAAAAGTATACAACGCAAAATAATGTTTTGATTCAGCTATCATAAAGTTTTGGAATCAAAACTACCAGATCACGATAAGTTGCAAAAATATAATCAAGTCTTTCAAAGGTATTTACATTTTGCGAACTAAACTCAAGGTCCTATTAGTATATGACTATTGAATTACAGTCAAAAAGGCTTTCAAAAAATTTAAACACATTACGTATAAGAATAAACAAAAAATCTTATTATTTAACCGCCGTGGGTGATATAAATTGGGTTACCTAAAAAGGGATTCGTCATAATAAATGAAGAAATATTCTGCCGTGCTAAACAAAAAACCCCTAGCTGTATTTTTTTTATAGAATGAATCGCAGCTGTCTGTTCATTTTTAGTTGGTTTTGGTGTATTAAATGCTCATCATAAAAGAGAACAGGAGACGATTAAGGAGACTTGTATTGATGTTTTTCAATACTCATTTTAGAGTGGCCTAATATATTTGTCTTTAAATGCTTACACCTTGAAATGGAGATACGATTTTTTTGTTTATCATGGCAGTATTATCTAGTGCGCGATATCTTAAGACCTAGAAGAACCACCAGTCCCAAAAGGATGGCAACATACATGAGAGAAATTAACGTGCCTCATGAAGTAATAGGTAACTTCTTCTCGCGCACTTCCAAAGTTTACAAAGTAAGAACTTGAATTTGAAGACGTTATCAATAAAATAAAAATCACAATTTTTTGTTTTTAACATTATATTCATTGTTTTGTATAATATTTAACATATAATTCATTTTTACAGTTTTTAAATTACGTAAATGACAATTTTGAAATTGATATGTCAAAGTCTGTAGACAAAATGTGTGCGAATTTATTCAAAATAAAGCAACTATAATTTCATTAAATGTATTGATTGATTAAAAATAGTAGCATTTTACTGATGGTATACGCGATTAGAGATTCTTGTAACAAGAAAGCTGTTCCATTTTATGAAAGTCACATTGGACTTTCTGAAAATTTGAGAGATTACTGCTGCTATAGGTTTAATTATTTTAATTCAATTGAATGTTTTTAACCAATATACATATAGAATATTCGAAAAACAAAAATGAATATATACAATAATTTAAGTTTTCATTTTGAAACTTTTAGCAATTGTTAACATTTTACAGGCAAAATTTTGTGGAAGCCACAAACAAATTTTTGTTTACCGCGGTCAACTCAACTGGTCCGTTCAAACCTAAAGAATCTGCAAGCTCGCTAAATCAACACATAGTATCTAAACTTTGTTGATGTTTCAGCGCGTTAGCTTACCGCAGTAAACTCAAGTGGTCCATTTGAATCAATGGAGTCAACAAGGAAGCTTGTTTCTGGTTGTTGGCTTACATCAGTAAACTCAAGTGGTCCCTTCAAACTTACTAAATCAACACACAGTTGATGTTCTTATTGTACATTACATAACTCTTCTCCGTTGCAATGTCAGTGTAATGTATGATGCCTCAGTATCTTAGGATCAGTATAAACCTATACAGTCTGCTGACGAAACCGTGTGCAATTGTGGATTGGTTCGTCTTGACAAAGCTTTTGCTACAGGGCTTAGGAAAACCACCAAAACCTAAACATGCCAACAATCCATAGTATCTTCTAGCTTGCGAAATCAACATTCTGTACTATTAGAAGTTCAAGCATAAACTACTATATTTTATTTTTGTTTCTGGATGTCGGTTTACTGCAGTCAACACATATTTTGTTTTAAATTGTCAATGCTTAATAATTAATTAATAATTTGTTGCGTTGAAATGTGTCAAATTACGTATAATAAACCAATTTTACTTTACTTTATCAAATTTTAGCAATAATTTAAATTTTGTTATACACGTAAACGCATTTGTCTTATACTTTATTTATTTTTTATTTATTTATTTATACATCGTCCAACACAGTTAAAAACTATTTTAGATTTGTCCATACGCATACACTTATATACAATATGTCCCCCTAAGTTGGAATCATATTAAAAACTTTTTTATTATTAATTTTAGAAAAAAAAGTTATTCTTCATAAAAAGTTCTGCATGTTTTAAAATTTAAAATACAGTCATCAAATATCAATTTTTTTAGTCGTATACGAGGTTTGTCAAAAAATATTAATTTTACTCAAGAATAAAGTACCTTTAAATTTAACAATATTGGAAAATGTTATTAAAAAAAGTTGAGCAGAATTAAAAACTACGTTTAAATATGCAATTGCAACTATTTACATTGATAACATTATTGTATTTATTAAACATTTTTGAAAAATAAAAGTTCAACACCCTGTAGAAGTAAAATGGCTCACAGCATCGTAAAAGTATATTATAAAATTTTAGTCAAATTATCATAAATAATAATAAATAATCACAAGAGATAAATGTTCATTCAAAATAGAAATATTAAAAAACAAAATAAACTTAATTTTTAATGTAAATGGATGTAATTGCATATTTAAACGTAGTTTTTATTTCTGATCAACTTTTTTGAAACATTTTCCGATATTGTAAAATTTAAAGGTACTTTACTCTTGAGTAAAATTCATATTTTTTGACAAACCTCGTATACGACTGAAAAAAATTGATATTTGATGACTGTATTTTAGATTTTAGAACATACAGAACTTTTTATGAAGAATAACTTTTTTCTAAAATTAATAATAAAAAAGTTTTCATATGTTTCCAACTTAGGGGGACATATTGTATATATATATATATATATATATATATATATATATATATACAGAATTGGCCCATTAGTGCGAGGAAGATGCATATCTCGGAAAATATTATGGTTAGAAAAAAAACTTTTGCAATAAAACTTGTGCAAATCAATGAGCTACATATTTTAAAATTATTTTTGTTTATACAGAGTGTTCCATAAAGTGCGACATACCAAAGTTATGTTTTTAAATGGAACTATCCATTTTTATTATAAATTTAGATTCCTTGGGAAATTCTAATGTGACTTTATGCATTATACATAGTGTCTAAAATAGAGGGTTTTTGCATTATTTTACTTTTTCCGTAAAAATTCACTTTTCGAAAAAATTAAACAACTCAGTTATCCTGGAATGTATCCAACTACAATTTCGCAGCTTTAATATGCATTACATGTGCTAACTACAGCTGGTTGTTCACTTTTCCAACCTCGCTTGGTTTTCAGGAATCAGTTATTTAAATTGAACTTCCTAATTTCATGGATAACTTGATTTTTTCAAATGGCACTACCTAATTTCTTATGTGCCGTTGAACGTAGAATCTCATAAGCTTTCTAATGATAAAATTGTAGGTATCTAACTCTTACTCAAAAATCATAAAAATTCGTAGAGTTAGATACCTACAACTTATCATTAGAATGCTTATGAAATTTCAAGTTCAAGGGCACATAAAAAACTAGGTGGTGCCATTTGAAAAAATCAAGTTATCCATGAATTAGGAAGTTCAATTTAAATAATTGATTACCCAAAACTTAGCAATGTTAGAAGGTGAACAACTAGTTTAGTTAGCACATGTAATGCATATTAAAGCTACTAAATTGCAGTTAGATAAATTTCAGGGTAACTGAGTTATTTAATTTTTTTGAAACGTCAATTTTTCCGGAAAAAGTGAAATAATGCAAAAACTCTACATTTTAGACACTCTGTATAACGTATAAACTTACATTAGAATTTCCCAAGACATCCAAATTTGCAATAAAAAATGAGTGGTTCCATTTAAAAAAACATAACTTTGGTATGTCGCACTTTTATGGAACACCCGGTATAAACAAAAATAATTTAAAAATGTGCAGCTTATTGATTTGCACAACTTTCAATGCAAAAGTTTTTTTCTAACTTTAATATTTTCCGAGATATCCACCTTCCTCGCACTAATGGGCCACCCTGTATAAACGATAAGTTTTTCGACATCTAGTGTCGACTCGTGAAAGCGTTCACGTACGTAAATGTTAGCAACTTTGCCGACAGGTATGTAAAGCAGTTACATAGTCGATTCTTCAATAATTATAGCCAACATAACAGTTGGCAAGTATAAAAATTTCGAATCGCCTGCAGTAAAGTACGCAAGAGGTTGTACAATAGCAAACAAACACTGAGAATCACCCGACAGCTGTTTCGTCCTTTTGGGACTCATCGGGAGTGAGAGAACTTGAGTGTAAGTTCACTATTGTACAAACGCGCGCTGTCGACTATATGCCCTACTGGAGGGATCACAATATTTAAACGATAAGTTTTTCGACATCTAGTGTCGACTCGTGAAAGGGTTCACGTACGTAAATGTTAGCAACTTTGCCGACAGGTATGTAAAGCAGTTACATAGTCGATTCTTCAATAATTATAGCCAACGTAACAGTTGGCAAGTACTGCAAGCGATTCGAAATTTGTATACTTGCCAACTGTTATGTTGGCAATAATTATTGAAGAATCGACTATGTAACTGCTTTACATACCTGTCGGCAAAGTTACTAATATATAGGGTGTTTCATTAATCAGTACAGAAAATGAAACTGGAGATTCCTTGCAAAATTTAAAGGGGTTTAACATAAAAAAATTTCCTTAAAGCCTCCCTGAAGAGTTAGACAATCTGTAGCAATGCTAGGTAGCGTTAACGGAAATTTGTTCAAAAGAATAAGAGCCTGTATTCAAGAAAATGGTGCCCATTTTGAACACTCTCTGAAATAATATTGTTAATTTAAATTAAAAATGATAGTTAATAATAATATTGTTATTTATGTCAAACTTGCATACGCAACTTATTAATTAAAAATTCTGCAAGTTCGCTTAATTTATTTTTTTGGTGAAAAAGTATTGAGTTTACGTGAAATTTTTAAGAGACAAAAAGTTTTTAATTGAATTGGCCCTCCAAAATCTGAATTTTAAAATTGAAAAAAAAATTAGTTAAAAAGTTCTGGTAAAAAAACTCTAAGGGGTAGTAAGACTCACCCCCTTGCAGAGAACAAGGGTGAATAAAATTATGAAATTATGGAGGCTTCTTGGTAGTAGTATTTGAATGTTTAGATTTCTTTTTTATTTCAAGTCATTTCAGAAAAAAATCGATTAATGTGAATTTTTACACATCTTTAAGGGGGCTGTAACTCTTCAGGGAGGCTTTAAGGAAATTTTTTTATGTTAAACCCCCTTTAAATTTTGCAAGGAATCTCCAGTTTCATTTTCTGTACTGATTAATGAAACACCCTGTATATATAAATAATATCACATTAATTTTGCGAAAATCTGTTACAAGAAAATATCACAATAATGTAAACAATACTACTTAAAGAAACATAATAACAGTTCTTAAAGCTGTATGTCAATGAGTAAAAATTCATCAGTACAGTAAAAGCATTGCATTTTAGAAATTTAGTAAGAACACCCTTCAATTTATTAGTAGGCAACAATCTAATATTTATTGGCAATTTATTATAAAACTTTATCCCCAAATAATCACTACCATTTTGTGATGTAGTAAGTCGGACTTTATTTAGATTAATGTTCTTACTAAATCTAGTATCATAATCATAAAAATCAGTTGGTGACTGGTAGTTTAAAATATTGTCTTTAATATGAAGGATGGAAATTAAAATGTAAACACTTGGCAGGCTTAAGATTCCAAGTTCTTTAAACTTGTGTCTACAGCAAGTTCTATACCCCAAATTACTCATGATTCTAATTGCACGTCTTTGAATTGCAAAAATTTGTTTAACATCAGAAGAATGACCCCAAGAAGCGATATTTATAGATATTTAATCGATTGCGCGAAAATATTAATATATTATAGTTAATTCAAAATCTTTGCAAACGAACCAATTTTAGAATGGTCATTAGTAAGATTTTACTCAATGAAACTGAGTCATTGCAAATGACATAAAGATAAATAGAACATTAAAAAGAAGATTTTGGTTGTAACATAATAAAATAGAATTATACTCCGTTACTTTGCGAAAGAAAGTAATAATTAAACGCAATTGACTAATTGAAGTGGAATATCTAAAAACTGAATTATTTGTTATTCGCAAGCATAGATGCCAGCAATAAAATGTATTACTCTCTTTCGTAAAAGAACGTAGGTAACGTAGAAATTAAATGGTTTTGTTTTTTATTTTGGGGTTTTATGTTACGTTTTGTGAAAATGTACTGTGGTAACTAATGAATGAATGTGTTGGGCACCAATGAAAAGAGAAGTGAATATTTTGGAATATTTGTAAGGAATTGATAATAAATTCCATGTAGAAACACGCGATACAGGTTCATTTTCGTTAAAAACCTGTGTAAATAAGAATTATACTTGACGAAATAAAAATGCTTGCTCACCGTATTCGAAATACATATATTATCTAATATAATTAGATATTTTTATGTAATGGAGATTATTTAAAAAATAATTATAAGTAATTACACTGTCTCACTACACTTTTTTTTCGCGACACGTTTAAGCTTTGAACTCTATTGAAACAAACATAAGTAAAACAAAAAATCTCTTATCTTAGTGAAAACCTGCAAAATCAAAATTTACCCTACCAAGTCATCCTTAATAAATAAAAATATATAAAAAATATATCTCCCCAAAATCACAATACAAACTAAATATTTTATTTAAAGTTTTATCGATACGCGTATTTTTAAAGAATGAGCTATTGATCTTGTTCTTTGTAATACAATTAAAGTGCCTGTTAAAAATAATTTTCGGTTTTTTACTTTTTTTTGATATGTCATCAAACATAACTATGTATGTAACCAGTGACTAACCGCATGATTTTCTATAACGAATTTTATACATCATGTAATTTACAAAAAAATCTATTTCCTACATATTTTTGCAGAAAATTTGAAGTAAACGAGGACTGAGAAATTTTGGCGTACTGGACATACTTCACTTCAATGTTTGGACAAAATACCCAACTTGTACACATGTAGCGATAAAACACTTATTTTTTGAGACGCCATGCCACAAAACTGACTCAACAATGATGTCTTCTGTCTTTACACCAATTATCCGAATTGATGTATGATGTACTTGTAGCTTAGCTTTAACCTATTATTTTTCCTTTCAAGAGATATTTTAATTCTCGTTTGCGGAAAAGTCCCTTCTTCCCGAATTCTGTTGACCTTTTTACACTTTGTTGCCAACTATTGTACTATTAGAGTAGCACCTTCTTGTTTTGCTTAGAAACCTTCTATTTGGTATCATGAAGTTATAATAAAATAGGGTGTGGCTAAACCTTTGTCGGCGGGAGTTTTTGCCAATACACAAAGCATCACGGGAAAATGTGATAACTAAATAACCTCACAAACAACGCCGCTGACCCCCGATTAATTATTAAGATTAATATAATGAAGTCAACTGACGGGAAATTCTATCTGACACAAAGAAGAAAAAATCATTAGAAACTGAACAAGTAAATATCTATCCGATCTATGCCATCGCTTTTACCTTCATTTCTTCCATATTTAGTGTGCCTGTAAACTCTTCAGATTTATTGGCTTTACATTTTCTATCAGGAACTGAAGTTGCTTGGGGAACCGGGGAAATCTCTTGAACAGCAAACAAACAAGAGTTTTTTGTACACTTTCGACTAAACTCTGAAGAGCTAGCTGTCTCTTGTTCTTTGTTTCTTGATCTTTTATTTTTGGTAGTCCCATGTGTTAATTGTTTAGAAAGGGTGAAAGTTTCAATCATATTGTCGACATTAATATTAATCATCAATAATACTATCATTGTTGTGTTCATCGCGTATATTATCGTCTACTGCAATATTTGAAAGCTTTTTCGGCAATTGCAATTTTGCGCTAATTTGAAATAGGCGGTTGCAACTAGGCGAGCAATTTAGAAATGAAACAAAACTCTATCAGGATGCGCCTTTAACTTAAGAGAAATTTCCTCATTGTAATATACGTTCATAGCATTATGAAATGCTACATCCAGGGGTTGCAGGCAATGTTTGCAATGTGGCGAGAGATTTAACATCACAATCCCGTTCTCTTTTGCAAATGATAAAACGTCTAGGCCCGTGGGCGTCGACAAGTAGGAGTAATTTATTAGATCAAGTCGGATGAGCGTTTTTTAACTAATTCAAGAACAATTCACCGCTAATCCAACCATTTTCTTGAACTTTTCCTACAGTTTTCAAAAGGGTACTATCTATTAATTCCCTTTTCCATCTATTTCTCGGGAAAATTAATGCGGGTGGCAGAAAACCTATAGTAGTCATACAGCCCACCATGGTGACATGTATTCCACGCTCAACGGTAGTAATCGCTTCCACTTGTTTTTTTCCACTTTGGGGGGCTTCTATACTGTAGAGAAAGCACTTTCGTCCAGGTTGTAAATTCTGGTGGGCTGGATATTGTGTTTCTTTAATGTTGCTTGATATATTTTAAAAACCTAGCTACTTGAGATATATTAAACTCCGTAGCCCGCACCTTGGAAGTAGGTTCAGGTTTCCTTAGGAAAATGTTGGGATTTCTTTTTTTAAAGCCAAGGAGCCAATCCCAGCCGCCTAAATTTTTCGTTTTGTTGAAACTTTGTTCCAGGCCATTTTTTTCAGCTATAACGTAGGCTAATTTGCACACCTAAGCCACTTGTCAATCCAAACAGACGTGACTCGAGAACTTTAATGTGATCTACAATCTCTCTTTCTAAATCTGCATCGATTTCCAGAATTTAAAAAAAATACACTTAAAAATATTATTACTGTTAAATTGTCCTTAAATTAAAAAAATCTAAAATAGGGCGCTTTTACACTAGCTAAGCTACTCTTCCGGTTGTTATTTCGTGTCTCGAAAATTATTGAATTAAATTCACAGACGGCTACAACCCACGGACAGACGTCTGTTACTTCCGGTTAGTCATCTCAGAGAAAGGTACTCCCACTCTCCTAATGGCTTATTGCATATTTCAAAATTTGAGCCAAAAAAATATATTATTTTCTATGAAACAGTTACCGTGCATGAAATTGTTCTTCTAATCGTAATAAAAGGAATAAATAGGTTATTGTAGATAACTATCGTTTTGCCCGACCTATACGGGCTTCTTGAAATTAAGGCGTGACAGTCACATCTAACCCAACAATTTCATTTTTTTGCAAATGGGGTAAACTATGGCATTTCTGTCAAATTGGGCGCTATCTTTAATAACTCACTTCCGTTTGAGAATCAGTGGGGTGAAAATAGTATAAAAACACCTTTTTCCAAATTGTTACCCAAAACCCAAATGAATTACAGAATCATGCCTAGACTAATTGAAAATCAGCCTCTTAATATGTAAGAGGGTATGTATTTTTGTTGCATCTATCTATAATTTAAGAATTGTTCATCAATAGTTGAACCAAAAACTTCCTATGCGCTGGATCGGAAGAAACATCTTCTTCTTAAAAAATGTGACCCCATCACCCTGTATGATAGTGCAAACATTCACATCTGTATTTCTTAAAATAATCAAAGTATGGGAACGGCTTTATTTTAAATGCAACACAGTGTATATGTGAACAGGATTACATGATTAAAATATAGCACAAACAAAACTTATATACAGGGTGTTTCACATATGTGAAAGTTGGTAGTATTATTATCACTAAGCTGTGACTCATTGAACGTGTTTTTTAATCTAAAATTAATTTTTTTTATTTGTCATTATGTAAATTTTTCTTTTTTGTTACAATTGTGAATGTAATGTACATATAATCCATATGTCAAAATTTTAAACTATTGATTTGACCCTCGCTTTGTATTAAAGTTCATTTACTATGGATTGCTTACAATTTTCATAGTTTACATTTATTATCTATCTTTCTTCTACTACATTTTTTATTTCTTCACTTAAATCACAAGTGTTTAAATATTATTGCTTTTTGTGGCAGGTTTTGAAAGTATTGAATAATGTAATATGTCAGTCAGTCACGTTTAACTTGTTGACGTTCGTTATATTTATTACTTAATCGAATGAACTACATTTTCATAAATGTTGCCAAGTCTGCGAAAAACATTTATAAATATATTTAAGTTAAAACTATTTATGTTGTTATCACATAGAAGTGATAGAAACATGCTGGAACAAAGTATTTAATCCAACAGTAGGGTATCGTATGTGAAAAATAATAAAAAATAGTATCTACTTTTAGGAATCATTTTTGTTTATTAATTATGGATGTAAAACAATAACGGAAAATGTTAAAATAAAATCGATAATTGCTTGTTCCACTTTTAATAATTAACTTCCCAACACAATTACATGTGTCTCTATCGAAAACGTTTAGGTAATGCCTAACCCAATTTTGTGTAGCAAATTGCAAAGTGTGAGGTGACTGACCAGGATATTGGTCGATGCATTTAAACTTATTTATAAACTGCTGAAACTAGTTTTATTTATATCTACCCTTATCTGATAGCGTTAGTAAGTTAGGAAAAAAGTTCATAATCGATTTTTCTATATGAATAATTAATTTTTAACCCAGATTCATATAGTTTTTCTAATTCGACAAAATAGATTAGCCTAAAAGCTGAATTAAGGGTAAGAGGTCATCTCTTCATTTTACGTAATACATAAGCGTTTTTGGTTATTAATCTTCTTCCGAATAAATATCAACAAATAATAGTTCGAGAAGGAAATTCCAACAATATTCGTAGGTACTTACATAATTTATGACCGACTTCAAAGCATCTATTTATATGTTTCTAACATGTAACGTGTAACTTCCTTCTGTAACATATATATTTTCTTCACGGAAAGCGCATATACAAAAATAAGAAAACAATTTATTTTATTTACTTTTTTTTAACGCTGAACAGTAAGAAGAAACATATAGTGCATTACATTATTTGACGTATGTATACTTTAAACTCTTACATAAGTTAATGGAGTCTTTATATAGAAGGCACTTATTCGTAAATCAAAGTTAGAAATAACTACAAATTTACGTAGACGTACTGTTGTGAATTTAAAGTGTGTCGGTCAACTTGTAATGCTCTAAAACTTCGTATGATTAATTAAAAGAAACCTGATGAGCTTCAAATAAGGCGAAACGTGTGCATGTAAGTGCCGTTCGTGATTGCTCAATTATCACTGGCTACTGGTTGTAGACGTCAGTAGTAACTATCTCTTAAATAGATCACCGATAACCAAACTACCAAAACTATTTTTAAAAGTAGTACTTAAAATTTTAACAATAAGTTAATTTACGTAATTTTTTTTTAAACGTATAAACATTTTAATTTTATCAAAGTTTGAAGTTCTACTTTAAAAACTGCGGAGCAAATAATACATGTGATATTTATAGCACAATAGAATTTTAATGTGTTCTATATTTATGGTAAATAAAGAATTGTTTTATTACAAATGTAAACTAAACAATACGGTTTAATTTATATAAATATTTGTAAAAGGAATCTGGTGAAATTGAACTTTCAGGAAATAAATTGTAGGTTAATGCCTATTTCTATAGTCTTTAATTTATAAGTTTATACAATCATTAACAAAAATTAAAAACAGAAAAAATAAACAATAACAAAATTAATCATCATTCTGTCACTTATCATATAAATGTAATAAATTTTGCTAGCGTTTGTTTTCATTAAGCTTAGAGCTTTATACAACAACTCATTAAAGTTGTAACGAATAATCCTTTTTATCTAATTTGAGTAAATAGAAACTGCGTATTGTTAATAATATAGTTAAAATAAAATTTTATTAGAAAATTTTGTAGCTGAAACATTTTTAACTCAAATGTTATTGATTTTGTTTACGGAATTAACCAGAACTATTTTTATTTAAAACATTTTTTACTTCAACATTGCCGTATTTTTTTGATGAATAAAAATGCTTTTGATGTTTGAATTCAAGTTTAATATTTATTTGTTATTATATACATTCTACGATGGTTGATTTATATTATATATTTATATTTTCTATTAGTTTAAATTTCTAGTCTATATTATTCCACATAATAAAATATATCAATTTTTTCTTTAAACGTCAGAAAACTTACAATTTTACTACCTACTTTTTTTTGGCGCTAAAGTGGTTTTTGTGTATATAGCCGGTTGCTATTAGCAGCTGAATTAAAACTACTTTTACTGCCGTTCTGGGCGCACTTAAAAGTAAGTTGCTATCCAACTAATAATAAATAGTTATTTTGTTTAATTACACCGCGAATCTGATAATTTAATTACGAGGTTCGCAGTATTAAATCCGAGATAAAACTAAAGCTTTAAGCCAGCCGAGGCATTAAATGAAACATGTAATTTTTTCGCCAGTCGTTGAAAGTAAGTTGTACATTAAGACTTACACCCGATTTATAATAACCCCCAATCCGCCAAATACATAATAGAAGGTTATTTAAAGTTGTGTCTCATAGTAACAATTTACGTCTTAAGCAGTAATAATACTGTCATTAAAAACATACATTTAATGTTAATTCAGGAAATGGTTATTTGTTTAATTAGGCATCAAGGTTGATGACTTAATGACGAGGTTGGCAGTTTCCAAGACAAGGTGAAACCGACTGCCCAAATGATTTCTTGAGCCAAATAGCTCCTAGATGAGCGAACGGGTCTTAGACTGATGGGTGACCGTTAAGAACTGCTTGCTCTGACAGACACAAAAATATGAATAATAATAAATCACGGGTGAATTGGTATTGTACCCTTGAAACCTTTTGTCGCGTTTGTCAGTTAGGCAGAAGCCCACGGTCAAAAAATATAATAGAATGTACCCTGTAGCAAAAGCAGCACGGATCCGAATATGACTAAACTAATAGCCTCTTCATTATTATCGGAAAAGCCAGGGGCAGACCATCAGTCCACATCTGCTTCGATGAATTTTAGGTTTTAGTGATTTTCCTAAACCTTGAAGTAAATGCTTTGCCAAGACGAACCAATCCACTATTGCACACGGTTTCGTCACCAAACTATACAGGTTTATACTGATATTCTGGGGACCATACATAACACTTACATCACAACTCAATATATGTATAATGTACCATACGAATAAATAAATAAATAACCGACCTTTAAGGCAGGCAAGCCAGGTCAGCACATGAAATGGACCAACGACAAAAACATTCACATCATGCGCTGTTACTATACAATCACAAACATGGAACTACACAACACACAAACACAAACATAAATGGCTCACAGTGTCTTGGTTTCAGCAAGACTTGTGACTTAAAACCGACAAGAGTCGTGATATAAATAAAAAAATAATAATATAATAATAATAATAATCCATTTATTGAAAATCTTCTCGTTTTCATATAAAGTACACAACCCAAAAAAATAAAACTTTGCAAAAAGTTACTTAACTTAGTAGAAAACGATTACACTATCCGTCAAATCACGTGAGCTGTTGTCCTTTTAATTACTACGGTAGCTGACCATGTCAACAAGTTTTACCTTAACATTAACTAAATATCAACCAAAAACTGAGAATGCTTTTTAATAATTTATTAGATCAACACAATAGAATGTCTCCTGTAAGACAACGTTAAAGTTTTTTTCACGTTTATCGGTATGAAAAAACCAGATTTTTCTTTTTGTGGTTTGATTAGTTAGAACCTGGTCTTAGACAACATTGATCTGTAGAAAGACCCCAGTGTAGCAGCAGTTGCCGTGAAAATCTACTTCTTACTTGGATAGCAATACAAGACCGATTTCAAACTACAAGGTCTTGACCGTCATGTGTCACATGTATTTCTTCCAAATGGATATCTTTTTCTAAGAAGAGTGTCAGGCTGATATGGTATCATGAGCAACATGGTTAATTTCATGAGACGAAGGAAAATGTTTTAGTGACAAATCTAGTTTTGTTTAAAGACAAATGGTAAACAAAAACAAAAGAACAAGTTTGCTGAAAAATGTCACACAGGCATAACGCTTTTTGTGATGCTTGAGGTCCAATTATTATTGGACGTATGTCACCTATAGTGTTTATTCCAAGGACATTAAATGTCCATGATTAGGTCAATAATGCTTTAGAACTAGTGCTAGTGCCAGACATTTGTTTTTTTGCATTAAACTGTTTTTTTGCATTAAGTATAAATTTCGGGTTGTACTCTTTTAAGCATTACATTTATTTGTTGGGCGAGTTAAATGCTCTACCCATATCCTGTTTTTGGAAACCATCGGACTACTGAAATGATATTCATAGTGGTTTCTACGGTAACTGTGAAAGATTTGCTCCTTAGCTCAGATGACATATTGCAGCAAATTTTATCTTGGTCCCCAAGATCACCTGACTTATCACCAATCAAAGACGTGGAGTCAACGCTTTCAAGAGTTGCAAAACCTCCTGACAATTTAGACAACCTGAAACTTCATCTTTAAGTTGCGTGGGATGAGACACCACAGGAACACTTGCCCCACCTGATGCAGGCATGTTACAAAGGATAAATGCTTGCATTGCGATGCATGGTGATGTGACACGTTACTAGATCTCTTTCCTGTTGATTTTTTTTTAAAGTTTCATCGTTTAATATTTAGCAAATTTAACTAAATTTTTAAAATTAGTAACAAATTCGTTATCGGTGGTGAATTTCATAAAAAAGTGAGTTAAGAACAAGTTTTCGAAAAGGAATTCTATTTAATCTTCCTAAGATAGAGGATCAGTTTTCATAGAGCTTCCAATTTTGATGAAATGCCAATAGCAGTCGCAGGTTATAGTTTATGCATTGTATTTAACCGATGTTATAAAAATACCCATACATTCGCTTATTTGGTTGCTTAATTTATTTTGAAACTAGATATCGACAAGAATTTGTTCTTTAGGAACGTTATTATAAAATCTACTCTGTTCTACAAAAAAGTTTGTTTTAATAATTATTTGTAATATCTGAGAAATCAAAAGTCCATAGGCAACATGTTTACTCAACAAAAATCAGGGATGATTATTTATTTATTCGTATAGTACATTTTTAATATTGTGTTGTGATGTAAATGTTATGTATGGCACCCCAGAAGATTAGTAAACCTGTACAGTGTAGTGACGAAACCGTGTGCAATTGTGTATTGGTTCGTCTTGGCAAAGCATTTACTTCAAGGTTTAGAAACCACTAAAACCTAAACATGCCAACCCTTACCCACCCTAGTATTCATATGTAATAATATTAATTAAATGTGTAAACATTATAGAAGGTAAATAAGAACATAAATAAGATGATGATGACCCTTGTTGACGTTGTCTCAAATAAAACATAAAGCAAATGTACGAATTGTGTACTTATGTAGTGGGTTCCCGATTACGTTTGAATTTGCTAAGGCTTTGATAATAAAGAAGAAATAGAATAAAGTGGATATGATTCCTCCAGTATGGTTTTTTGTAAAGAATTATTCCTTTTTAGGATTTTCCAAAGTGTAGGTAAAAAAAAGACACTGCCATTTTATAAAGTTATAGAAGCCGTTTTGTGCCTGTTAAATGGGGACTTTTTGAAGGCAAAAAACTTTCTTTTAGGTTATTTTGTCAAACACAAAAAGCAACACAAAAATGAAAAACATAGATAAGATTGTGTTTTTATATAAATGAAGTTCAGAGTTTTAATAATTAATTAATAAAAGAAAGCTTTCCGCTTTAAATCTGATTCAAACGAAGAATATTTCTATTTTTCTCCGTATTGGAATAAAAGAAATGCATGAAATTTGGTTTTCTTCTCATGTTTTTCAATTTTAAAGTTTTGAAAGTGAATTATATAAACATGCTATTAACATCACTTTTGATTAGAAAATAAAATTTGTCTTTATTATTTTGAATGAATCGTGCTCTGCTAGCTGCATGTCGTATTTAGAAGGTCTGTCTCTGACATGGAATTTGATAGAAAATTCTAATTTTTATTTTTAATGTTTTCAAAGTAAATAGCAAATTTTTAGGGATATCGGGTGAATTCTACCAAATAGATGAATTTGGAACATTCTGTTCACAGAGTATTTTTGAAAATTAAAATGCTATTTTACAAAAACGTTCATTACTCCAAAATCTAATCAAAACCCAAAATAGCAATTTTCACCATTTTTATATGAAATGTGGTTATAATATTAACGGAATAAGACAATTCGCTGATGACAACTCGCTATCGACAATCTCACCGCCGACATCTCGCTGTTAAGAACTTCGAAGATGGTTTCTAAACCAAAAATTTGAACACTCCTTTTTTTCACTTTTTTAACTAATTAGTGTTAAATTACAACTGAACAAAAAAATATTGTCCTGAGATCGGTCAACCGGCCGCCGATTCATATTTAAACAAGATATCCGCTGCTCCGATTTTAATGAAATTTCTCAGGCAAGGAGATCCTGATTAGTTCATGTGCATAATCTGCCAAACCAAAACGGCATTTATCTCAAAATAAGTCCAGAAATGGAGAGATACTGCAACGATCATCTTGTAGCAGGCTATTAACCTCTTTCAAAATTAAAAAAAACATAAAAACGCCAGTAACCGCTACAGAAGGCTCGTGGAAAACTTTCCAAACCCTACAAGTTGTAGACTTCCTTAAGGTTCATCCCACACTTACGACATGTAATTCAAATGCAAATAATGTAAAAATATATTTTTCTTTTTGATTGTTTAAAAACTCGGTATTAATCTTTAAATTATTGATATGACTATCACTTACAGACCGAGCAAGAAATATTTCAAAGTAGTGTCACAGAGTACTATACCTTACAGAGGGGAAAGCTGATGTTCCCGCTAAAATTTTATTTTTATGCGAATGTCCGAAGACTCCAAATTGTTCGTGTGTTTAAAAACTATTCACCCAGTACTACATACATTCGAAGTATGAACTGTGAAATCAATTCTGATCGGATATTGACTTAAAATCATCTGATTTCCAAAAATTTTGAACTGAAACAACATACTAGTTACGTTGGAGCGTTGCAACTTCCCGACTACGATTACTGACGCGAAAATATACCCACGAAAAATGCTTTTTATAATGAAAGTGAAAAAATAGCAATAACAACGAATCTGTATTCCCAATAAAATTTCTCATACTTTTTGCAAGAAATTTGCAAAATTTGCATTTTCTCGTAATTGCCCTGATTTTCCATACGAATAGGTGACCAATTATTTATTAGGCTGAACATATTTTATTCAGTGAAATATGCAAATAGAGACATTAAATGAAAAAATATAAAAAAAATGTTTTTCTTATAAAAATTGTAAATAGAAGGTTATAAAATATAAATTGTTTTCGATTAACGAAATGATTTTCTGCGTTAAAAAAAACATTAAAAATATAAATTACAGAGTAAAATAGTTATCTATGCTTCAAAATATCAACCACATTATTTCTTTTACGTTTATTTGTAGTAACTACTTTTGAACTTCGCGCTTTAATACCACTTAAAAAATGGCAGAAAGTCACAGTTTTAACACCCCAAAAGTTCAAAAACACCGCCACAGATTTCCCCTTTGTGTTAGTGTTTGGAAACAAAATTTATACGGCGTGTTGCCCGGTTGGCTAGTTGTCCTAAAACCAAATGAAAATGTACCTTCATATTTTTTCGTTTCTCCACAATTTTTTTAACGGTTTCCAAGGCACAAAAAGGAAAAATTTTGAAATGAATTGCGACAGACAAAAAATCTTATCTGAAAGAAGACACTCTATAGAAGAAAAACAGAAACAAAGTAGCAGTTTAAAAAAGTGCAAAAAAAACTCACAGATGACAGCAATGAGGAACCGCTAGACGAGGACTGGCACAAATCGACAACTGATAGAGGATCCAAATTTAGTCCTCACTCAGGAATTTACTAGAAAATTAAATAAAGATGCTTTTCTTTTCGTTCAGCTTAAAACTAAGAATTTGGTTTACTTTGTTAGAAAAATATCGAATGTTTTGAAAAAAGATATTTGAAATTTCCCGCAAAATTATTTTTTCCTAAAATTCCTGATACCTTCTTCAGTTGTTAAGCTAGTAGATATTAAAATGATTCTACAGTTTCCATCAGGTTCAATTCAAGACAGCCATTCTAGATACAGTTTGGGATAAATTTTGACAGCAATATTTTAGGTTGGTACATTCATTTAAGTTTGAGGGACTGAAAATTCTATTATACTTTGTTTGTTTTTTATTTAAAATGTATTTGTTTAGAAAGTTTGAAAATCAGTGTAAGTTAACGGTCCTTTTGGCTACATAGAATGTGCCCAAAATCTAATCAGATCTGCGGACGTTCGTCCGTCCGTATGTAAACGAGATATCATGAAAACCACCTGTCAGATTTTTATGAAACATGGTACATAGACGTTATTTATAACTTCACAAATCTGATTAGATTTTGTCTAATTTATATGTAGCCAAAAGGGTCGTTAACCTACACAGATTTTTTAATTTTTAAATATTTAGAAAAATATTCATTTATACATTTTTGTTTCAAATGAAAGTTGTTTATAATTTAAGTATACACACATCTTTTGTTTAAACTATTTTAATCCGAGTAATTACTGAGATATAACAATCACGTGACAATAATTGTTGTAACAATATCTCCACCAATATCAATTTTACAAAAAGTTGAGGAAGAAAAGTTGTTGGAAATTCTATTATCTATAGCTTTTGTTTGAACCATTTTTCTAAAACGCAATTTTCTTTTTGCTTATTGGAGCGATGTGGAGTTTTGCGGTAAACGCTTGTTTTTTGCTTCATTATAACGTACTAACTCTAATTCGTCGGAGAAAATGAAAAAATCTTATTTCATAAGAAGTGGAGTAATAAATTGATTAAAAAATTATCCACTCTCCTATAACACGCCAGACTAACCGTTTTAACAATATCTCCAAGAATATTAATTATACTAAAAAATATGAAGGAAAAGTTGTTGTAATCTACATGATGTACAATTTTAATTACATTAGTTTTTTCTACCACGCAATCATTCTCTTTTCACTTTTTCGAACAAAAAGTCGAGGTATCAGAGCGATATGAATGCGAAACGCTTGTTTTACACAGTAATTCAGTAACATCAAACCAAAATAAGTTAAATTTCTTGTTACCAGTAAACATAAAAAGTTTAGTAACGAAAGATTTTGTTATTAGTTAAAAACAGACAACGAAAGTTTTCATATCTGGACAATCTTGTTAGTTTACAAACATAAAAAGTTTTCTTTGTTGTGATGCGCTATTTATGTTACATATTTCAGGGCGAAAAAATGTTTTCATTTTGGTAGAAAAAGATTACACTTGTTACACTAGGTTGTGTTAGATAAAACAGAAAAGGTTGACATTTTACTGAACTTTATAACCATGGAATGTAAAATGATCTTTGATCGTTATTTCTTTAAAATTGCTCATGATTTCTAGTAAATTCTTAAATTTAAGGAAGGGATTACAGTATAAAAAAAGTTAATCGTAAATATACCCTTTAGCAAGAATTTCTAAATTTAAAAGAAATAGAAGTGATTTACAAATAAAATTCGAGCACCAAAAAATTAGTTTTTCGACAAAAATTTAAAGAATGCAGTAGTGGTAAACTATAAATCAAGTTATTGACGCTGAAAAACAATCTTAGGAATCCATAAAAATTATTTCTTTAGAAAATGTTGTTTAGATTCCCTTCACGAATTTGACATTTTAAAGGACTTAAAATCTCTCCTTAATTCGTTATTCTGTTAGAAATTTCTTTACTTGTAAGGCTTTTTTTGACGAGATTTTTAAGACAACAACGAAATATTAATTTGTCGATGTTTTGACGTTAACATCGTATTAATAATGGACATTAACTGCCAGTACATATATCATTTGAATGTTAGTCTAGTCATACCAATCGAACATGAGACACGTTTGACTGAAGCTCTCAAAATAATGGAGTCATATGGAGCTTCGACATATCATGACAAAATTTTTTTTAAATTTATAAAAATCAATAAACTAAAAACACCATTTAAAAACGGTTGTCCGGGAGATGACTGGTTCATGAATTTTAAACGAAGACCCAGTTTGAGAATCAAGAAACCCCAGCGTTGAGTACCTAAAAAAGAAAATGACTGATCCATTAAATGAAGTTTTGGACGATTTAAAACTTAACAATTCATCAGAATTAATGTGGAATCTGTATAAGTCGTCGTTTTCACATGATCCATATAGAACAAAAATTGTAGGTGCTAGAGGGAACCTGCGGCACGGGGCGTAAAAATACAAGCATTCTATCAGCTGTTTTGTCATCAGGACTAAAAGCACTACTTTTAATAGTTTTCAATGGGAAAAAAATTTGAGATAGTTAGATAAACGATAAAAAAAGTGTTTTTGGTCGAACAGTATATGCCGCTAGCCCCAAGGTTGGATGAACTATGGATATTTTTGTAACTGTGCTGCTAATAGACGATGGGCATAGTACACATATTAACATGAAAGTAACAGAAGTAGCTCTAGAAAACTAGATCGCGATCCTTAACTTTGGCGGTCTTTAAATCTTTCAAAAATAATTGGAACAAAGAATGTCATTTGAATATGAACCAAAAGAAAACACATGCCCAAAGCTCTAAATTTATCTTGATATAAAATAGTTTAATTCAAACGCAAATAAATAAACACGTAAGGATTTTTACCATACAGCCACCCTGTAAGGGTAAATTCTTAACGCACAAAGAATAGAAGTACCGATATCTAAACATTGGATCACATATGTCGGCTTTAATGCAAAGTATTCACTATTATCACTTTGGTTACGATATGTCATAACACATTCATATTTCCTATGGAAATATGATTCTCATATTATATTTCTTTGATAAACCGGAAGAGTTCTTATTTTAAATTAGAAAAATAAATTATATGAAATATTTATATATTAATAATAATTTTAACAGCGCAATGCTTTTTTTAATACTTGTATAAACAATGCCCCTAACTCTCACTTATGGTTTTTCGCGCCATACACTGGTTACCCCGTGAAAGCGTAGAAACTTATACTTTTATTTTTATGTTTTCAGAATGCAAGGACAGGAAGATACCATATAAAACAGCAGCGATTAATTAAGATCAATGATGGTGCTCTAAACCATGGCTATAGCGTTTTAAAATCTACAACTCCCCCTTCCCGGTTAAGATGGGCTAATGAAGAAAAGGAAGATAATGTAAAATTGCAATTTAAAAATTTCCGCGAAAGGAATCGATACTTCAATAAAAATAATATTTACATATCTTTGCAAGTATTTTAACAACGCATCCTAGCAACGTGGTATCTTGCATTACATTCATTCTCATTATTTTTGCAGTATAAAAATATGTTGTACGGTTGATAATATATCACGAGGGCAAGTAGTTGTAATAACAGCTATAATTCTAGCAGAAGGCGATAATACAAAAAGAAGTGACAATATTGGTTTAGTTTGAAATATATCGTTGAGTCAAACGAATCTACTTCTGATAGCATCAAAATCTTGTGCGCGCTTCTAATTCCCCACAATACTTGATGGTTATTGTCTTTAAGTACAATAACGCGTAACGCGAATTATTGAGTATCTAAATTTTACTTATCTGTGTGGTAGCAGTTGGACTTTGAATAACTCCGGTACGAGTGACATTGTTGCTGTGTACGTATCGGACAGATAATAATAAAGGCGTCGGTGTTTATTTCGCTTTCTCCCTTCATCGAGTGCGGGATGGAAGACGACTCATTAACGAGACAGTGTTAAAATAATCCCCAAATCCTATGAAGAAGTAATTATCTTTGACATACATATAGTGGTTACCAGCGCAAGAGAAATTGACTGCGCAGGAACTAGTTTTTAATAAGCGAAGGTTAACATGGAAGAAGTGGAACAAAAATCTATAAGAAAGAATTACGAAGAGTACCCAATAAATCCAAATATACTCACGGTCCAACGAATCTCAATGTGTAACATGAAAATTCCACTGTTTTTTGTGTTACGAACCGCATATCATTTTCGAATTTTAGGAACGCTTTACAGTATCGTCTAGACAGGAATGCAAACAACGAACCAAAGAAAGAGCCAAACGCCCTCTCGTCATTAACACGTGACACCCCTAATTGGTATTCGCCCAATAATGCTATATACAGGATATACCCCTCCTCTATCTCCCCTTACCGTTGAACTGTTGAATTACTTTTTTCACTGATTTAACTGATTGCTGGTTAATCACTATATTTTTAAAATTATTTAAAGTTTAAAACCTTAAAATTATTTTGTAATTGTAAAACCGACATAATTCTTGCGTCGTCAACTTCAGAATTTTCTCAAAATTTATGGTCACTCTTCTTTATAGTATCATGTTAGGTCCGTTTGACCATTTTGTAAAAATATCCGCATTTTTAAGAAAAAAGCGAAACAATATTGAATCTTCTAGAAGACCAAAAATTAAAATTTCTAAAAGATATACAAATTGTTGTATCAAATGAAAGCACAAATAATTATAAACAAAAAATGTAAGTAAGTTTTCCGCTCATTAGTTTTAGGGATATTCTTAATTGAAAATTGAAGTTTTGTATGACGTGACGTCACGTGTCGTCAATATTATTCGATTTTCGTTTATTTTTCGCGATATTTTAACTATTTTTTATAATTCTCTGACCCTTAAAATGTCTAAAAATTGTTATCTCGTAAATTCTTGTACTAATTAAATTGTTTTTGTATAGGTACGTATATTTTCTTGTTTTTCTTTAGGTTTTCATAGAAGAGACCCAGTAAAACTCACTCACTAAGTTCCACCCAATCACTTTCTTTTATTGGCAGCTGTTGATTTTACGGATATACTAATGTTCTTCTCTTCTCAACACAACGGTGACTTCTATGTTACAGGTTATACATGTAAGATTCTTAAAATTAATTTTTGATAAAAAAATGATACACGAAACCGAACAAAAATGGTATACGAAATTTCAAAAATTGGTACATATGCTCAGTTATCAAATATAATCATCGCAATATATTTTATTTCAAACCTATGTTTGAATGTATTATAATTATCGTTCTACACGTAAATTTTTTTTAGCGTTTAATCTGTTTGAATTGAGAATCAATAACGTGTTATTTTTATTCCTTTTTGACTGATTTTCTAAAGCTTTACAAACCTCTAACAATGATCATTTGTGTTAATAAATAAATACTAAATTTGTTTTCGGATCATTCATTTCAAATGGTTTACGCAAATTGCAGATGATGCATGTGAAATTGTTTATAAATTGACGTAGGAGTAACAAAATACGTCAAAGAATTGAATTACTTGTTACGTCTTTGTATTGTATTATGTTTTGAATGCGAAAAGAATTTAAAAACCACGCAGTGTTAGTACGATGACTAAAGTTTCTGAAGCTTGAATTCATACGCAATAAACACTACGCTTACATAGATATATATATGTAATCACAAGTGTTCCTATTCCGAGTTCATGATGGTAAAACGTAATTTTTTAAAAGACCAAATAGTACTAATATCTTAGTATCGATCTAAAACGGTCGTTGTACTTTAGATTTTTTTCGAACCCTTGGGAGATTTTTTGTATGTTGTCGTGATTACGTCCGCCAAATTGACAAACAAAATTTATTATGTTATTGTCAATAATATAGAGATTATTAAATACAAGTTTCCTTCACGCGATTATAAAAAAATATGAGACATATTAAAAATACATGTACGCCTTTTCAATTTTAAATAATTTCAAGGTTACACTAAGCTAATTTTAAACTTGCATGAGAATTTTTATTACACTTATCGAAACATATCTAGATTAACATCATCTAGTTGTTTAAACAAATTCAAGGTGCAAATAAAACTTTAGGTTTAATGCATACAAGATAGAATAAATAAAACCTATATTATCCACCTGATTCAGTTTTTCCTCAACATGATTACCCACAAAATTGTTGGTTTTATACAAATTAAAAAAAGAAACTATTTTGATAACGTCTGATAAAAAAATTGTTGAAGTTAACTAAAACAAACACTTTTTTTTAATCAAATAAATAATTGGATATAAGTAGTACGAATGTGAATCGTTGTTTAAAGAACCGAATTTTTGGTGGACGAATCACTAAATATTTTTCTACAATAAATCTGGAAGCAGAATAATATTTTCAGTTAATGTTATGTTACAATACATGGTTTACTTGTTTCTATTAATAAACGACGTGTATAGTAAGCCAGGTGCAGTTAGCAAATTTATTGCTTTTATAGTCTGTATACTATTGGCACGGAGTAATAAATCATAATCGCTTGAAATAATTCTTTATTTTCTTGTGAAAGCGGTACTTCTACGGTTAAGTAAAAACCAATAAATTCTAGCCAAAATACGATCATTGTGCCGCTCTTGCAGCATATGGACCCATATAGGGTCTGAGAACAATAGTTTAATCTGAGTAAACACGTTGCCATCAGCCCAGGTACTGACGAAACGAGAATCATAGCCGTAGATGTGGGTATTATACCAAGATACAAAAATAATGGTATATAATACGTAAGAAGTAAAATTTGTAATGTGATCTACTATACAAATAAAATAAATAACATATAACCACATAATAATTCATATCAAGGTAGATTTTACTATTATAATATATTTACCTACTAAAAATATGATTTTCCAAACGTATCAGGTACCTACGCCACTGCAATACGGGAGATTCGATAATTCTGACAGGTTTATTACTCCGCCAATAGTATACAGACTATAGAAAGAGCTGTAAAAACCAAATATTCTTACAATTATCATAATTATATTAAATTAAGTACAATGAACATCGTTCATCAATTAAAATAAGACAAATCGTCCAAATCAGCATACCTACGTTTTCTATATGTATCTTTAAACATATAATGTTCAAGAATGATTAATTATACTCATAGATAAAAAATAAATCAATGTTTATTAGAGGAAGTTCATAAATCTTATTTTAAGCAGTATTCGATTACAACAGAAAAAAATTCATATTCATAGAAAAAAAATAAATTAAACTTGAAAACCATAATAGTAACAACCACGAGGAGCAACGGTCCATGTTTAGACGCATGAGAAACAGCAAAGATTTAGGTACCGTTAGAAAAACCTAGAAACAACCATTCTCGACAAAAAATAGGCCCCTTTAACAGTTCCAGAGGGTTTCAAATAAGCCCATTCCGTAGGGTACAAACTATTTAAAGTAAATATAGAGCAAAAACTGTTTTAGCAAGACAATCTAATCAGAGTGAAGTACGGATGCACGATGTGCCAGTATAGACAAATTAAATATGAAGTAATCAATAAATAAACATAAGATTACTATTGTCCAAAATTGTAGAAAATGGTTCTTCAAAAGTACCCTTTCCAAATATAATAAACTAATAACTAAATTGTGATTGATCAAAACCTATTTATGCACGAACAATAGAACCAAAATCTACGACCCAAACGCTAATTCCATCCTTTAGGTACACAACAATCTTCGTTTGCAGGTACACAAAAAACACCACTTTACAACAAAATACATTAACTCAACACAAACATATTTACAATATGAGGAGCAGACTTCACGTTTTGGGTAGAGCACCCATTAAGTATTGTACAAGTTATATACGCGTACTACTTTCTTAATAACGTTTTTGGCACCAGTAGGCCAGTATTTATCTTTTATGGTCGATAACAACAAATTGGTTCCGCCGTGTAAATAACGGAGATGCAATTGCCTTATGATTTGTTACGGTAAAAATAAGGATATGATCATTTTCGATTAAGACTCGCTGTTTAACTGAAGTCCACATTAACAGGAAAAAATTAAAGATAAATAGTAATATTCAATTTAATTTAAGAAATATCGTGTTCTCTCTCTTTCAAGGCATAACATAATAACAATATATGTAGGTAAATACAATCACAAAAATTAAATCACTATGCCCAAATAGACAATCAAACAATCATGGTTTTACAAACTTATAACGCTGGAGGCAACATTTTTTTGTTGTTTATTTTGAAAAAAAAAGGATTAGCCACGGGATAATGATGAGCGCGTAGCTTCGTAAAATTACCAAAAGTTTAACAAGCGCGACTTTAACCAATAACAAGTAATTATCCAATTGTACTTAAAGTTACGATGGCAAACAAACAAAAAGACAATCTCGATCAGGAAGGCATAATAATCCTATAATATTATAATAATAATGCAATGTTGTAAATAGCCTTATTATTTAAATACGCAATTTAATTTAAAGTAATGTACGTGTGTTTGCCTGGAAAACTAGCGTCAATTCGGGTTATAGTTTTATTCTGCTTTAATATTTGCTTTGTTATGCTCATTTTAAATCCGGGATTAATGGAAGAAGTTAACTTACTAAAGAGATGCACAGTTTTCACTTTTTGTTTTAATCATCTTGTATAAGATGTAACTTGAGGTGATGATATAAGAATTCCTACACCGAGTGATTACTCGTACATTGGGTTTGTGCATGTATTTCAATTGACGAGTAGTTGGTGATATCTTAAGGTAGGAGTATACACCATTCGTAATATGAGATTATCCCTAAAGAGCCCTTTATTTTGATAAGATGGCTAATAGTTATCCAACATTAAATCGTCAGAAATAAACTACACAAAAACTGTAATCAGAAAACACACAAATTTATATAACCGATACCACAAAATCTTTATTTACGTTAACTGTACACTTCATGCGAACTTAATAGTAATCACATTTCCATCCACAAGTTTGTGATGAAATCTTGCTTTATGATGACTTTAGAAGAAATTACTAATGCAGTTACAGAAAATCAGTAAAATTTAGTCTTTAATCGGCGGTGTCTCGTGATACTAACTTCCAGTGTCGGCTTAAGAAAACGGCGTTAGCGCATTAATATATATTAACAAATAAAGGGAATTGTGACTAGACGAGCATTTATCGTGACAAATTAATTTTTGAGCTTGCATCCTGGAGAGTAGTATTATTGGATCGTCCTTGGATATTCCAATTGCACAATCAAACCACCTCTCCACCAAATATTGGCATTCTCTAATTGTGCCGGTTGTAAGCCTCGCGAAATTAAAGCTGGTAAGTTGTCATTGCTACTGGTGCATATCCAATCACTAACATTTGTTAGACCTTGTATTTTAGTGACGCGGTTAGATACGAAGATTTTCCATCTATATGGAGGTTTTTTTTTTATCTAATTTAATGTCGCACTAATAATAACAAGCATCAAATTTAGTGTCAAGAATTTGTTCAACTTTATGAGTTAGATTTGCTGATAGTAATGCACCGCAGAGTTCTAATCTCGTTTGTGAGAGGTGCCTCACTCGACTTCACACAAATCAAACTAACTACACAAGAATTTTGTTTATCAATACTACGGGTGTAAACACTTGCCCCGTAGGCGCGTTTGGACGCATCGCAAAATGCATGTAACTTATTCAGTTTCCACCTGGTCAATGCTACGTGCCTTGGTAGCTGTGTAGGTTATTTTTAAAATGTACGAATTTAATGTGAAAATCAAAAAGTACAACCTCGCCCTACGATAACTTTTGTTACCACAGTCTTCAAGCAGTTTCTAATAATTAGACCTATGAGCTATTCGTAACCTTAATATTTTTACTAATGGTGCTGATAGAATACTGCAATGCCATATGGTACCTAACGTGCCTAAATCCGCATTTTTCGATATTTGCACTAAATTTTCTATTGAATCGCTTGCAATAAATTATTTAAAATATTTTTTAGGCGACCACTCTCTTTCATAAGAATAAATTATAAATTATTAAAATAATAAATATTATTTGAAACAAAATTATGTTGGTAACGCATTTATTACTAAAAATGAGAAATGTTAATCTGTCAGTTTCCAATATTGTTATGTATTTAAGAAAATATTGCTAGATGGCGCCACCTTAGAACGGCCAAAAATGATAACACATATTTTTCGGCCGCTTTTGAGCACTAAAAATCACTGGGGTGGCGGAACGATAAAATGACAGACGAAGGTGTCAAAATGACAGATGGATAACATTTGAAACAAAATTCTTACGGAAAAGGGGTCAAGTAATACCTCGTTTTAAAGGTATTTTCATTCTTAAATCAACCACCAAATTTAGAAACATTAGAATAACTAGTGTTCACATGACGACAAATTTCGTTTTCAACCTCTTGATGTGGTTAAGGAATTAATAATAAGGAACATCCTTGAGCGGGGTTCTCCGGTTCCTTCATCGTCTTTAGAGCAAATCTAACAAAAATACCCTTGTGGTAGTTAATCTTCCTTTAATGAGCAATTACTGCTACAAATCCAGATTTTTAAGATTTACTAATGTATGAAGCTGCCAAACTATCTATACATATCACATCCCATACAATACTTAGGCCATTAGACTATGACATCGAAGTCATCTTGTAAGACCTTTTATATCACCCCTACTCAGTTCGCAGGTTTAAGTATAGTAGGAATAAGAGCAGTGGTTAAAATTTCATTATTTGAAGAATTCATCGACCATCTTCCAAATTTTTTTAAACAAGAGAGTTTATGAAATCCACTTTCTGGCTCCCACTACTGTATTTATGTGATGAGCAAATTCGTGCATTCAAGTCTCAGCGGTATCTAAATTCTAAATGTGTTGTTGCCCAGGAATGTAGCGATAGTCTAGATAATAAAACATTAAGCCAGACTTCTGATTCCTGACTACATGATGCTAATATCTTGCCTTAGTATTAAGTACCCTGCGTTATAAACCGTGTTAAGAAACTTAGGTTTGAACAACTGGCATTTGCGTCCAGTTGGTGAACTAGTATCATCTAGTATCGGGTCCAAAAGCAGTTGTTGCCTGGAATTTTTTTCTAACGGTTCGCTAACACAGATTCCGTCAGGAGCAGTATAAATACAGGGCAGAAAATACAAATTATCAATCTACATCCGACATCGTAATTGATGGTCCTCTGAAGAAACTGACCACTTGTGTTAAGAAAACTTTAGGAAAAAAATTCCAAGCAACAACGGCCTTTAGACCCAAATTCAGACAACACTAAATTTAGGTTTGACAGTTTCCTTACACCTTTCCTCAGTTACTTGAGGAGCCGATTGAATCCATCTGCTAAGTATTGAGGAGATCTGAAATTCTCCCTGACATGGCATTTCATTTTAATTCCCTTCAAAGCTTCTTTATATGACTTCTGTTAGTCTGATACCCTGCGTTCTTTTTGGATGGGTAACAGACAGTCTTTCTCACACATTCTGCACATTCTTCCTTCTTCCACCCTCTAATATTTATTTACATTTTCCTAATCTAAATTTTAGGATTCAGTCCATTATAAAATCGTTGCATTTGTCGTTATATCGTCCCTGTCTAATCTAGTCTAAACTCCTTCTTTGCGTGTCCTTCTCTTTGAAAATATGTGTTTCTATCTTCTTCGCCCTATTTCACCTTTTTGCTCTATCTCTTTCCAACATTCAGTACAGCATTTCATTCTCTTTTCTGTTTTCCATCGTTTCGTCCAGTTTCAAAGCTCTTCTTTCTGTTTGAATTCTTATCTTTTCAAGTTTTAATTCTTCTTCCATTAGATATCCTGAAGTTTCTTTGTCTAATCCATGATTTTGCTGTATTCTCTCAATCTTCTCCCATTCCTTCAGTCACGCTTTTACAAGTCTTTCAAACAGCCATTTTGCAATATCTTCCCCAAATGTTCTTTCTCCAATCTCCATACTTGTCCTAATATTGTGTTTCCTTTGGTTGTAGTTCTTTTATTTGATTCATATCATTATTATCGTATCTAATGATGTATTTTAAATACCTAAATTTGTCTACTTTTTCTATCTTTCCTTTCTCTGCACCACCATTTCTTTTTGTTTCTTCTTCTCTTTTCATCTTGAATTATATTATTTTTGTTTTTCCTATATTTACTTCTAGCTTTTTCTTTCTGTTATTACCTATTGTATCCCTTCTTCTTCCTTCTTTGTAAAAATTACGATATCGTCGGCATATGCTAACATTACTACCTTTTTCATTCCTATCATTACTGCTTGGATCTGTTTTTTTGTAGTTTTTCTTCCATGTCTCTTATAAATATTGAGAACAGCGTTGCGCTAAATGACTTACCTTTTTCCAACATTTTGTTTTGTCATTGTGCATCGTTTCATTCCCTTCTTTTACACCATTTGCCATTCTGGTAATACTTTCTTTTCCACTAATTTCTTTCGTCATCTTACTTTTAATACCTCAGCGTAAATTGTTTATCCGGCATTTATTCCTTGATGGTTCTGTACTTCTCTTATCTTCTTATCTTCCCCTTTCCAATTTTTCGGAAATCCTTTCCCATTCCATATTTTTTCAAAGCTTTTCTGGTCCTTTCTGTCATCTTCTCTCCTGTGTTTTATCATTGTTCCTATCCGTGCCTTCTAATTGTATCTTCTTTTCTTGACCTTTCCTTTATACAGGGTGGCCCACAAGGTTTTGCCAAGTATATATCTCGAAAACTATTTGGAGTACGATATTGAAATTTGGCAGTTATAAACCGTTGGTAGTATTACGCATTTTAAGCCAGCGGCTACGTTGTTACAATGTTACATTTCAAATCATGTGGTATCATTTTAGAATTTTTAATGGGACACCCTGTATATTTTTTCACTGCTGTAAAGATCCTTTCTATGCTAATTCAGTCATACCCTATTTTTATTTTTTTTGGTGGGTAAGTACTTAGAAACGACAAACAAATTTTTATGTAGGTTTTTTATTTGAAAAATAAAGATAGCTTAGAAACATAAAATATTTGGAATAGAATAACACTTTTACTATAATTGATGTTCAAATTGATTTCCATTTTCAGTAATGCAACATTCAAATCTTCTACGTAAATTACTTGTGCATGCTGCTTGAATCATTTCTGGTGTAACAGATTGGCAAGCTGCTCTGATTCTGTTTTTTAAATCATCTACATCGGTAGGAGCTGTAACATACACTTATCCTTTTAAATATCCCCAAAGAAAAAATTCTAACGGAGTTATATCTGGTGAATGGGCCGGCTAAAGTATTGTACCATTTCTCCCAATCTATCTTTCTTGGAAATACACATCCAGATGTGACGTACTCGTTGAGCAAAATGAGGAGATGCACCATCCTGTTGCCACCACATAGTCGCTCACTCATTTAGTGGAATGTCCTCAAGCAAATCGGGAAGAATATTTTGGAGAAAATCTAAATACCTTTCGCCTGTCAGAGTCCCGTCATAAAAATACGGCCCAATCCAGCGTCAATTAAACAAACCGCACAAAACATTTATCCCCGAAATAGTTTGAAAATGCGTTTCTCGCACCCACCTGGGATTTTCAGCCGACTAGTAGTGACAGTTATGTCTATTAACTATACCGTTATCTTTGGTTTTAACTGACATTTCAGCAATAAAATTAAGTCTCCTTTCTGGATCTGCAGGAATCAGACTTTGCGTTAAATGTACTTTGAAAGGATGATATTTGTATTGTTTTAAGACCCTCTGGATAGTTGATTTACTTATCCTAATTCTTGATGAAGACATTGAGTTGAAATGTGGGGATTGACTTAGATATAAGCAAGAATGTTAATAACATTATCATCTGATACAAAAGGCTTACGTCGAGGATTTTGATGTTTTCCGGTTGGAAAAGAACCATGTCTTAACTTTTGTTCTACATAAGCAAAAGTATTTTTACCTGGAGTTGTTCGCTTGGGAAATGATTTCTGTATAAATCTCTAGCACGTCTGCTGTTTCTTTCACATTCTCCATAAATGACCAGCATATCAACATACTCGTCGTAAGTGAAACTTAAAGGCATGATAAGTTTTAAGTCATTAATTTTTTAGGAGGGACCTTTACAGCAGTGAAAAAATATACAGGGTGTCCCATTAAAAATTTTAAAAATGATACCACGTGATTCGAAATGTGACGTTGTAACAACGTTGCTGCTTGCTTAAAATGCGTAATACTACCTACGGTTTATAACTGCCAAATTTCAATATCGTACTCCAAATAGTTTTCGAGATATATACCGGCCAAAACCTCGTGGGCCACCATGTATATTCTTCCTTCTTTGATTTCTCGTTTTTTTACTATCATGTTCTTATAGTGCTCCTCCCATTTCCTCCTGTCTATTTTAGCCTCACCGCATTTTTCACCTTTTTTTATTTGATATACCGTCAAACGGGGTAAAGTCAATCATGCGGGGCAAAGTCGATCAAGCACACCCCTCTCCCGAAAATAGTGCGTAAAACTTAATGGTTGCATTGTAACCTATTTGCAGTTGCTCATTAGCTCGTCGTGGGTTCAGTTAGAGTTTAGTCGTGGTTGAGTGCGGAGTGATTAGTGATACATAAGGTAAGTACGTGTAGGAAGACGTGTTTATAAAACGTTGAAAATTGAAACATGCGAAAACGATTGATTCCACAGCTAACAGCTTGCCATGGAAAGGAATTAGTAAATATACGGGAAATAATAGTTATTTATGAATGTAAATAAACAAAAATATCACTATAATATAATTTTTCCAAGTCTCTACTGGCAGTTTTGAAAAAATCGATTTTTTGAGGGGTAATTTCGATCATTTTCAGTTTTAGAAATACCTTTGCTTTACTCTTTAGTTTTTTATTCCTGTTTAGTGAGTTAGTCATTTTATGTTTATATTAATTCTGTTTATTTATTTTAAGATGCCCCGACACTACCAAAAAAAGTTTGGATCCCGAGGGAAAAAAAATTATGATGAAATATATCTTCAGAGGGCAGCGGCGGCAATAAAACAAAAAAAAATGTCAATGAGGGCTGCTGCTGAGCAATTTGCCGTCCCTTACTCGACCCTCAATGACCATTATCACGGACGACATCAGCTTAAGTATGGTAGACCGTCCGCTCTAGATGTGAACGAAGAAAAAATGTTGGCTGAAGGCCTGCAACTTTGCGCTGATTGGGGATTTCCCTTAAAGCCCGTCGACATTAAACATATTGTTAAACAATATCTAACAAAGCGTGGAGTGACAGAGCCACGGTTTGTTGAGAACTTACCTGGAACAGACTGGTTCAATGGTTTCATGAGGCGAAATCCCAACCTTAGCATAAAACTTGCAGAAAATACAAAACGGGTTAGAGCAGCGTTAAGCTACGAGTTAGTGGAAGAATATTTTATAAATTTAAAAGATGTCGTTAAGGATATTCCAGCTTCTCACATTATTAATTACGACGAAACAAATTTCGTAGATGACCCTGGAGCTGTGAAAGTTGTCTTAAAAAAGGGCACCAAACATGCACATAGGGCCATATATAGTACAAAAACTAGCACTACGGTCATGTTTGCGATAGCAGGAGACGGTACAATGCTTCCTCCATACATTGTCTATAAGGCCAAACATTCGTATGTGGGATGGACTGAAGGAGGTATAGAAGGGGCCAAATACAATCGCACTCTCAGCGGATGGTTTGATTCTACCATCTTTGAAGACTGGTTCTATTCTATTGCTTTGCCGCATTTTAAAAACTTGATGGAGATAAAGTTCTAAGTGGAGATAATTTAAGTAGCCACGTCACTTTGAGTGTAATACAGGAATGCGAAAACAATAATATTAGGTTTGTCCTGCTGCCACCCAACTCGACACACCTTCTGCAACCTTTGGATGTTGCGTACTTCCGACCTCTTAAGGCGGCATGGAAAAAGTATTAGAAACATGGAAGTTAAGAAGTAGGGAGTGCTTCCCAAAACTTTATTTCCAAAGCTTCTTAAGGAGGCCGTGGAGTCTGTTGGTCTCAAATCTCAACTCAACTCTATTGCAGGGTTCAAGGCATGTGGCATCGTTCCATTCAATCCGGATGCTGTACTAAAGAAAATTCCACGTAAAACAGTTGACGACACACTTGAAACATCATGGACAAATGCTATAGTAGATCATCTTGAACAACTTCGGACGGGTCCAACGAAGAATGTAAAAGAGGAAAAAACTGAAGGTTTCAGCAGGAAGAGCATAGGGACATCGGATCTGTTAATAGCTGAATCCACAACTACAGCACAAAACAAAACGAAAGGACATAGACCAGGAGCAAATGATAGCGAATCAGAAGAAGGACTTGGACAAGATAAAAATAAAAATATAAGTGAGATTGAGTCAGAAAAGAATCGGATTTAGAGGTTGCGGAATCAAAGAAGTCATTCACAGAAGAATACGAAATAGGAGAACCCTCTACCCTAAGTGAAAGCTTGGCAGAAGAGCAAAATTCTCGAGTTTTTATCGTAAATGACTACGTATTAGTAACATTTAAAACCAACAAAAGAGACAGACATTTTATTGCCAAGATTGAAACTATCTCAAACGAAGAACTGACTGTTAATACAATGCGCAAGAAGGAGTCAAATAAAGATGTGTTTTTTGTGTATCCACAAATTCCAGACTTATCAATAATTATGTTTGAGCAGATTAAAAGAAAAATCAACTTAAAAGGACAAAAGCGTGGAAGGCACACCTTTCATCTGCGCGAAGAAGAAGAAGTTCTTGTGGAGTAAATAGTTGTGTTTTTTTTGTGCAGCTAAGAATTTTATATTTTATTTGTTGTATTTTATTTATGTAAGAGAACTGATCTAGATAGCTACGTAAAGAATATGTTTTTCTATTATTTTTAGTTGTTTTGTGATATTTTTAGTTATAGCAACTTATGGCTGTAAAAAAGACTAAATAAAGAAGCATTTTTTACTTTTTTGATGGTTTTATTAACCCAAATTTAAAAAAAAAAGATTTGGTGACTTTTTTTTTAATGATTGTTGATCGACTTTGCCCTTTGGCAGGGTAAAGTCAATTTTTCTATGGTATTAAATAGGTGATCGACTTTACCCCGATATCGGGGTAAAGTCGATCACCCTTAACGAAAAATAAAAATTAAATGGGTAAACTTAGAAAAATAATAATAGGTTCATCAAATGGCTTAATATTTAAGGTATCTTCATTTTCAATGCCATTTAAAAAATTAAATCGTTTAGGTGCTATGCTAAAAACCTTCATTTTTGATCGACTTTACCCCGTTTGACGGTACTCATGCTTGCCCTTCATTTCTTTTCTCAATGACTG
The DNA here is from genome assembly GCA_030710515.1 of Abscondita cerata. NCBI lineage: Eukaryota > Metazoa > Arthropoda > Insecta > Coleoptera > Lampyridae > Abscondita > Abscondita cerata. Next base: position 115,263 of record JALBCR010003356.1, read on the forward strand.
ATTGTATTTTGCTTTTCGTCCTTTATATTCTTCTTTTGATATTCATTGATATCTCCTTGCCCTTTCTCCTATTTTACCTTGTTTTTTCTACTATCTCCTCTATTTTTTCACTATTTTTTTATTTCCTCTTCGACTTTTCTGATGTTTCTTGGTTCTCCTTCAATTTTTTTTGTATCTTTCTACACTTTAAAATAAAAATGGTCTTTTAGGACCCCTTTTTTGTGCAGATAGGAAAGACAAACAACTCAAAAGGCTGTGATTGCCGACGTTTTGCTCCTCTACATTTTCTTTACTCCAGACTTTTCTTTCTCTCTACTCTTCTTCTTCTTTTTCTTCTTCCCATTCTCTCATATTATGCTCATTTCCATTGACTGATTTAAGAATATTGGAAGTACTAAGATTAATAATGTCCTTCTCAACTTCATAAATTTTTGTGTCTTTTGAGGAACTCTGAGAGTCACAAATGGAAACATTTTCACCTCAAGAATATTATGTTGCAAAAATAAAATCGATCTTGCTTACTTACAACCATATGATCCATTTTATTCATCTTTAAATAAAATAGAGAAGTGATAAAACGAAATGTTAATAAACAAATATATTGGTCGGAAACTTTAAATTATAAACTAGAAAAACAGGCGACATTTAACGAAACCATTTATTTGCGTCTTAAATTCGGAATATTACTGTGGAAATTGAAATGGTGTTTTTGAATCACTACCAGGAAATAGCATTTATTTTTTATAAATACAATGAAATTTTACGAAAATTTATATTTTATGTATGATTACCAAATTCAAAGAATTAATAACAATTTTGTTAAATTTTTATTTTTTAAAAATAAATGGCCACTATATTTAAATTGTAATGGGATTGCATAAGTTATTAAAGGAAAGTAGATATAGTTGAAATCGATAGTTTTATTGAATTTATAACTGTGGGAAAGTAAAACTATTGTTAACTTTCATTAGTGTTATTTAAATTAAATAGCTTAAACTACTATTCTAATAACAGAGTCGTGTAATATCAATATGAGCATGAGCATTATGACTATAAAGTACGAGCAGAAGAATTCAGAATTACTCCCATTCTATTGATTCTGAATATGTTCCTGTTTATTATTTGATTATAAACTTTTATAATAATGAAAACTATACTTTATGGCACTAGAAGCTTTCAAACAAATAATATATTATTTCTCCATGAGTTTCTACAATGATTTAAGTATTTTTTTAAATTTAGTTATTTATAGTATATTTTGGAAAAATATTTATAAACTATTGATGCAGTTATTGTATATTTTATTTAAACGTAACGAAAAAGTTTCGTGTTTATTATGCTTCTAAATAAAGTGAAAGTTGTGGTTTTATATTTAGTACTTTAACCCTAAAATAAATTTGCTTCTAAAAATAAATTGTTGCTGTGATTTAATGAACGTTTATTGTACTTTTTTCTGCCAAAACTAAAATTTGTTATAATTATGTGTAAACACAACTTAGTTTATACAAAATGAATTTTATCTCTAAATTTCCGTTCTTATATTATATAAAGCCTTTAACCGGTCTTGACAGTTATTGAGTTTTTTCTATCAAACTGTCATGCGTGTAAAATTTGTTCAACTGCTATGAATAAATAATAACTTGAAAGCATTTACCTCAAGTCTTCCTCATACATAAACAAAAATCAAATAAAAAAATGTTGTGTGCAACACCTATTTGGATTCAATCAATTTTTGGATTAAATTTAGTTTGAAATTCCAAACTTGTTTGATGTACATACTTGCAGATTTGTAACCATAATACTTCGATAATGTGTTTACACGGATTTACGATTTAATTTAAATATTTTTGCAAAAGCGTCGGGGCTTTTTAATTTGAAAACGGAGTTCAGATTGAAATGTGCATTTGTGCTCTACAATCAAATTATATCTTAATTACTTAAGTGTTCTGATTTAGTAGTAATTCATAGTTCTTAACACAAATAAATTTAATAACAAAAGTTTCGGTTATCAGCAGTGGTACAAAATTTAGAACTTTTGTTAAGTCGACTTAATCTTTGTCAAATGTTTTATGCTACATTTTACGACCTGTTACCTTTTAAAATCCGGAAATGAGAAAATATTGTGTTTTCAATTTTATGCTCTATCAAATCGTATTAAACTTTGTATGTAGGTTTACGTTTAGAAAACTTTTAACATTTGTCTTTGAGCTTTTTTTTGTTATAAATTTGTGCGGTTGACAGAAGAGGTTATATAATATTGCAATGTATGTGTAGATAAGAAGGAAAGTTTAAGTTTAAAATAGTTCAAAGCAAGTACTATGTGTTGTGCTATTTCTAGATTTCTTAAATAATGGACTGTATAATTACTAACAAAATTAGTTGATTTCGTTGTAACTATATAATATAATGCAATCACGTAAGCTCAGTTAATCCTACAAACAAAGTGAAGTTCAATAAGGGTCGAACGGTATACAATGCAGTTTGAAACTTAGTTATTTAGTGATTTTGTTAGTATGACCTAAGTTTCTAGATAAAATAAAAGTTACTTAGAAGTTATCAGTATCCGGTAAACTAAATTTTAATATATTCCCATTTACGTAATTTAGAAGAAATAAAAATTATTTGTAGCTCACTTATGACCATTGTTTTAAATTCCTCAATGACTACAATTTTTAAAAAATTTCAGTTATTACAGGGTATCCCACTGTCATGGATCGCCCGTCAACTTTGATATATTAAATAGTAACATATTCCACTAGAAAAGTTACTTTAAATAATAACAAAAAATATTTTGAATCAAAATTTAATCAAAATTAAATGTATAATGAATGTTCTACTCAAATCCAAATTAAAGTCATTAAAGTTTAAGTTTTATAAAAACCGACAAATAATTAATTTAATAAAGAAATTAAATTAATTCGTGTAAATAATACTTTCGTTTAGTTGGAATTAAGATTTAATAAGAACGGATGTTGAAACTATGTTAAATGTGTGGAATATAAAATATATTTTCTTGAAGTGAGCGAGACTCTGAAATTGCGGATTTTTGAAGATAAGGAAGTGGGAGCCGAATTTTGATAACATGTAAGTGAAAATTTACTAAAGGTGAACTTTTGTACTAAAACATTAAGCGCGAAAAGGAAAGAAATAAAGTGACAAAAAAGAACTCTCTTTTAGTTTGAAAGTCATGGGATGGGGTCAATATTAAAATTATAAAACTACTTTCAGTTTGGCGTTTGACAAATCAACATGAAAAATTGAAATTGAAGATATGGATAAAAGAGAAAGTGAGATATACTCAGTATACTATTGGCGCGGAGTAATAAACCTGTCAGAATTATCGAATCTCCCGTATTGCATTGGCGTAGGTACCTGATACATTTGGAAAATCATATTTATAGTAGGTAAATATATTATAATAGTAAAATCTACCTTGATATGAATTATTATGTGGTTATATGTTATTTATTTTATTTGTATAGTAGATCACATTACAAATTTTTACGTATTATATACCATTATTTTTGTATCTTGGTATAATACCCACATCTACGGCTATGATTCTCGTTTCGTCAGTACCTGGGCTGATGGCAACGTGTTTACACAGATTAACCTATTGTTCTCAGACCCTATATAGGTCGATATGCTGCAAGAGCGGCACAATGATCGTATTTTGGTTAGAATTTATTGGTATTTACTTAACCGTAGAAGTACCGCTTTCACAAGAAAATAAAGAACTATTTCAAGCAATTATGATTTATTACTCCGCGCCAATAGTATACAATAGTATATTCAGGAATTAAACCGTGAAACAGTAATGAACAATTATAACCAAAAACAAAATAAAAATAAAAAGAAAAATTGAAGTACGTAGAGAACGCATAGAAAATGTGACGATTTCCCAATCCAACAAAATTTCAACAAGCGTCAAAGGTTATTTATTAAGTTTATAAATACAATCATTATGAATGTAAAATATTATTAAAATTTAGTTATATTTGAACGTTGCATAATCATGACATTATTTTCAAAGATTTTTGTTCAGACAAAACCTGAGGTTAAACTAAATAATTTTTTTGGAGTCTCAAAAAACAATTAAATTTTTTTTAAACTAAATAACTTCGATCCATTGCAATTATTTTTTTAAATTTTTATTCAGATCTACGTGAAAAACTTTGGGGACTGTGTGCACACGAGAAATTACTTATCAGCTCCAATAAAAAAAAAAAAGCAAACAAACGTCAAAAGTTTATTGTTGGCACAGTTCTGTGTTCAATCTGTCATAATTTTTTAGTATTTTTATATTGTTATTGTTAGTAGTAATGAGTGGGTTTTTTGACAGCAGAATGAGTTACTGCGGTTTTTCATTGGAAAATGGAATGTAATTTTTATTGGCAATTTATAATTATAAAGCAACTAATCTGGGACTACATTGACTATTTAAAAAAACTAAAATGAAAATTCGAGAGAACTGCAAATACCGACTACGAGAAGGACGCCAGGAAACATGCTAGTATTAAAGAGGACATGCAACTTAACATCGTTGCATGATCAGAATCCTACCATTGGGATTTGAGTCAAATAGCATATGACGTTGGGGCTTCAAAGACCACTGTAAATAAAATGTTACAAAAAACAAATTTCCTTCTTATCACGCAGAACACAACATCCAAATTCAAAACAGAGATTTTAAATGCCTTCTGAACGTTTGTCTGTGGACAGAAAAAGAATCGAGGAAAAATTCAATTTTTTCTACAGACAAAATCCGAGCACCTTTCACCATCACGCCGAACATACTAGATACATCGGTGTTAGAAAATATCTTGTAAGACTATTATTTTTTGAAGAAAATTTGAATGGCCATGATTATCAGCAGTTTCTGCAATTCAACCTACAAAAATCCAAAACCATGTTCTTCAGCAAATTATTGTAGATCAGTGGTTTTAGAATTATGGTTTCGAATCCGTAATGTATTTCGGCCTGGTTTGCGCAATATGTCAATAGATATCATTTTGACCTAAACTTCGATTGTGATACGAAAATAATGGTTGTACAATCTTAAATTTGTTAGTGCAATACATTTAAATATTTTAGGTGATTGGGATAGAATTTTTTTTTTTATACAGGGTTTTCAAACTAAAGTCAGCACTATTGCTAACTTTGTTGTTATTAGAGCTACAGGGTCGATTAAATAGGCAAACTAGTAGCATTTGTTTCTCTCATCACTATGGTGAAAACAGAATAATAATCTAAAATGGCGTTCGCGAGTTATGTCAAATTGTTCCATTTTTTCAAATTGGGCACCCTGTATACAATGTTTTCAATCGATAGAAATGTGAGTACTGAATAAAAGTGTCCAAACCGCCTCGTCTAACGGTTTTACGACTAGTAAATTTGACTACGTCCTTGGCATTACTACTCGACCACCCGCGGGTCTGATATTCTTGTACTTTCTACTTTATGGTAAGGCAAAGTTATAACTAACACAGCCACCTTAACCAATTTGAAAAATCATCAATAGCTCTGTCATTTTTGACTTTAGGATAAAAAAATAAGGGGACACTTTTTGTTCAATATTTAATTTTCTATCAATGGAGAATATTGTATACAGGATGATCCATTTAAAAAAATGGAACAATTTGACATAACTCGCAAACGCGATGTTCGATTTTTATTCTGTTTTCATCATAGTGATGAGAGAAACAAAGGCTACTAGTTTGCCTATTTAACCGACCATGTAGCTCTAATAATATCAAAGTTAGCAATAGTGCCGATTTAAGTTTGAAAACCCTGTATAAGAAAGAATCTTATTTACAGTAATCTTTGAAGCTCCAACGTTGTATGCTTTTTGTCGCACTCAATGGTGGGATTCTTAACTGTTGACAAAACGTTGTCAAGTTGTTTGTCACGTTCAGTGCTGATATGTTTAGTACAACTTCTTCTCTCAAGGTCAAAGTATAGTTAACAGGTTGGAGAGCTTTAGGGACTCTAAATGATGTACGGAAAACAAAGATATCGTTACAATTAAAAGCAAACATTTTCTATTAGGTTTAATTTTGAAAATAACCTACGGAAATGAGACCTGGGTGTATACAGGGACATTAATGGTAGATGGTAGGTTAGACATTTATGCAAAACCGGATTGATATAAACATTTGGATATTGCCATAAATAGGCAAGATCGTTCTTTTTTAAAATATTTCCATTTTGACGGTGTTTCTGTTTTACTCAAAAGTAGTAACAGCTTTTTAAATTTTAATCAGACACACTGTATATTATTAAATTTTTCGATTTGCAATGTATTGTTATTTTTTTTTATAAATAGTTTCCTATACATTACTACGATTTTAGAAATATTATTTTTTTAATTCTTTTTTCTCATAGAAATGGGAAATTTTTAACTGCTATTTGAACCTACGTTCAGACTAAAACTTTGGGCACAGCTACAAAAACTTTGTATTTAATTGTACGAATCTAGATAAACTTATTTATAGTAAGTAATTATTATCTCAGAATTTATTCAGAAAATAAAGAAATAGAAATTCGAAAAATATTAATAATAGAAATAATAGATAGTGCCTATCTATGCCAATACTTAAATCGACATCCACATCAATGAGCTTGTAAAAAATCAGGTGTAACCATGAATAGGATGAATGTAAAGCAAAATACAATACAAACAAAAAAATAAAGGAGTAAATCATACAGACCGCATTTTTTTTATAAAGAAGTTACTTCGCCCGACAAAAGTATGGTAAAAAATATAAATGAAAGTAATGTCAAAATAAGGCAAGATTAATATGGTTTTCAGAAGTACAAGTCAGAAACTAATAGTCTTGGAAAACCTGTCATAAACCTTAGAAAATCCAGTATGCAGCATCTCCTAACATCTTAATCCTCAATCACCCCTCTCCAAAACTTGAAGAGAAGCATCTAAATGTACAATTTTGTAGCAAAAAAGTGACAGAAAATACGAATCAACTACTAAAGAACTCTACATCACGGTTTATAAATAATTATCTTTTTTTGTGAATTTTGTCACTGACTTGTCTGTTAACCAAATTTTTCAGTCTGGATGCCGCGAGCTGGTATCGATGTCAACAGACAGGCAATTGTACAATAAGAACATATTGACAATCCATTTATTTGAGAAGAGAACACAATTTTGAAGTAATACAATGGATTAATAGTACAAATAAAAGGAAATAGGAGACATCAGTAGCAGGATAGGTAAAAAATATGAAAAAATGCAACATGTATTGAGAACTACATGAAAATAGTAATTGCAGAAGAATGTTAGATATTTGTATTGTCAATGATTTAATAATAACAAGTTTACTATTAGCACACAAAGAAACTCATAAATTTACAAGATAGATAAGAAGTAATAATAAAAAACTATTAATTTGCTATATTAATGGAAGAAAAACGGGGTAAATTAGCAGCGAAGTAAAAAATGGAATCTAGAAAAAGGTTGAGTATACATTAAAAACATAGTAATAAGTACAGCAGAAGAAATGTGTAGAAAATCAAGAAAGAATAAAACAGAAGCAACAGAATTAATGAAAGAACGTTTTGAAGGGTTAATAAAAAAAGCTAAATACAATAGTAACGAAAGAAGAACAATAACACTATAAATATAACTATAAAACAAATCACAGAGAAACACACAAAAGAAAAAGGGTGATTTATTTGACATATTTAGAGAAAGCGCTTGACTAGGTACTCATTGAAACATAATATGAAAATTACTAAAAAATCATGTAAGCACAAAACTTATAAGGTTGACTCAAATAATACTGGAATAATGAGACGGCAATTATAATAAAATATCAATATATCTAAGAGATTATGGGCGGATGTTGTACTGATTGAAAAAAAGTTATTTATAAATAAATACTAGCAAACCCGGCGAACTCCGTTTCGCCACCAGATGGCTTCGTTTTATGTAACATTTCGTTTGGTGATTAAAAGATGAAGAAAATTTTTTTTGTTTTATATTTGAAAAGGAAAAATTTTATTCATTTCACAACAGTAATTAATTCATTTCGATTACAAAAATGAAGTGTTATTTAGTTGAACTTCTCTAAGTAAATGAAAGTGAATCCGAAGTAAATACTGAATCGAAGCGTTATACGTGTCCGCAAATTATCCGTTTCATTGAAGTGCACTTTGGTAAACCACATTTTTTGTTTTTTGGTCTGACGTTAACACAAACAAAGCGGATGGTTTCCCAACTCGTGAACACGCAACGTATAACTGCCCATGTGAAAAACAATGACTTTCTAAATTTATCCCGCAAACACTAAGCGATTGGCCTTGCGACTTGTTAATTGTCATTGCGACGCACCGGCGCCATCTACTTAAAATATTGGTTTGTAGTACATGCTATGTATCAGAGATGGCGCTGTGTGTGAAAAAAGATTTTCCCGCTTTTCTGTAGAAATTTTTCCTGAATTTTCTTTGCTATAAACCTCACGGAGCCGAGACCTTTCCTACGAATGCAAAACCGTGGAAATCGGTTCGTGCGTTCTGGAGTTATGGCGTCAGGAAGGAAAACCCGACTTATTTTTATATAGTAGAATAAACAACTGGGATTTATTGCAAGAGAATGAAAATGAACAAAAGTAAAGCAAATATAATGACAATCGGAGAAGAAAAGGTAAAAGCCGAAATAAAGATTGACAAAAAAAATTTAGAAAAAAGTCCAAGAAGCAAATATCAACAATAGAATAAAGACGGTGAATGGAGTCTATTAAGTACTAAAATAAACAAAAAAAAAGTATCGATTGAAACTAAAACAAAAATGTTTAAAACCATATATAGACCAATACTAATGTACCGCTGCGAGTAGTTGATACTCACAGATCAATACGAAACTAAGATACAAGCGGTTGAAATAAAATGAAAAGGAAAAAATAAGATAAAGAGAGTTCTTTCTCAGTTAGACGACAATTTTTAACCAAAACCGGCTCTAAACATCTTTAATCCTAATATCTTACGTGCTCATTAGACAATCGTAGTTAAGTTAATGTTTTATATATCGATTTTTGCAAAGCGTTTGACACAATCTTTCATCCAATCATATTAGAGAAATTAAAATATTTTACTATTATTATTATTATTTAAGCCTATCACTAGCATCGACATCTGCTTTTAAGTTGGAAACCTTCCAACCCGGAGTAGAAAGGCATTACTGTCAAAATGTAGACATGTACAAATTAGCTATAGTCCTATCTATCACCTTGAGAAGGGTCTAAATTCCCCATCTTCAAGAACTCTCTACACCCGATTGATTCAAAGGATGGCGATTTGACCGACCCTAGCAACTGACGTCCGCTTACCATGTCATCTACATTTCAACGACTACTGCATTGAATCATCTCAAAACAACTGCACTTTGACTTACCTCTCAACTTGAACCAAAAGAGGTTTTGTTATAAGTCTCAATGGAATATTCTGCAATACTATACTTATCAATTGTTATTTAAAATCAAAGACAGCCAAAGGGAAGTCTTACAATATCGCATCGCTTGATATTCCCATAGGGTTTGACAAGGAATAGCTCTACTCTATAAACTATGCTTTAGTCAGATTAAGAGTTGACATAAAGGATTCTATAATAAGTTTCTTGACGACGTTACGTTTAAGAAAGATTTCATCTAAGCCAGTCTAGATTCTCAGAGAGGTCAAGCAGGGAGATCTCATGAACTATATGCAAACATAATCTTAAGTATTAATCATACACGTCTTCAATTCATTATCGGGATTAATTGTTTTAAGTATCTTGGTCATTGTATAGATCCTCGTGGAATTCTCAAATGTAACCGCGTTAATTTGCAAACATGGTTAGATAATAACATCACCCGCAGTCCCCTCATACCTCACCATCTAATGACTGTGGTGTTATATTTTATGTTCTTATTTACCTTCTATAATGTTTACACACTTAATTAATATTATTAAATATGAATACTAAGGTGGGTACGGGTTGGCATGTTTAGGTTGTAGTGGTTTTCCTAAACGTTGAAGCAAATGCTTTGCCAAGACAAACCAATTCCCAATTGCACACAGTTTCGCCACCACACTATATTGGTTTATACTGATCTTCTGGGGCACCATACATAACACTTACATAACAATACAATATTGAAAATGTACCATACGAATAAATAAATAAAATACCTCTCCAACAACTGAAACTCTTAAACTTTCATGTCAATCTACGACTTTTTTTACAAGCATCAAAATACCAGACACACGGCTGCCATCTTAAATAGCTGCGTCAAATTAATTAAAACGCCATTACTACTCCTGATGAATTTATTTACCCCAGCTCTAAATTGGAGGCATGAGAATAATACATCTTCGAAACGTCATCCCTACCTGTTTAAAAGAAACTGACAAACTACAAGATCTCGACGACCTACATCTACAAGCTCTTCTCTCTACCGACTATTATGTTTAATCCATCTACGAAGGCGGTAGAAGATTTTACCGACAATTGGATCTGCTACCATTTGGAATGAGCTTATAACGCAAGGCTATTCTCGTGCAGGTCTAGAATCCTCTCAACACGATTTACGATCCTGGATCTATAATAAACCTACAGACTGATCTGGTAAAAATTATGTTAATGCTATCCAGTCTTCCTCCGTTCCACCTAATGAACAAGCTTGCTGGTCAGGGTGCCCTTCCTAAGAAATATTTTATCAAATAACTCAAGCTTGTCCTATTGCCCTTTATAAAAGTCAGGGTCACAACGAAATAGTAAAAGAATAGCCAAATATGCGTCCACCAAAGACTTTACTGCAGAGACAGGACCTCAGGTTAGGCACGCTGATCAAAAACTTTACTTTTTTTGGTAGAGGGGAGGACAGATCTTCGCAAAGAAAAAGCAACTAAAGAGGAAAGCCCGTCTAACCAGAATAAAAAAGTAAAACAAATATGAAGGACCAGGATAATGAAGAATAGAACAAAATGAACACTAAGAAAAATATATGGAAATAATACTAAAAAAGAGGAAAAAAATAGAAAGAAGCAACAAAGATGTGGTAGAACAAAAAAGAATGGAAGAAATATGTAAATGTAAATGTAGAATAAAAATTAATAATAATGGGTAAATAATTGTACTTAAAACATGGAAAAATACTTAAAAATGTTTTTCTTTTCTGAAAATGTTAAAATCATGAATGGCTTCAAATCTGGCGTCTTGGATGATAAGATAATGATTTAATGTATGTAATAAATAGATATTATTAAAAATGTGGTGCCTGATATGGACAATTAAGACAAAACGTAATTTATTTAACATCGATAAAAATGTTTTAAACCACACATTCTCATTGAATGTCATCGTCTAACAATAACCCTCTTTATTACTTATTAAAAATTATAAGTATAGGAGTAATAAGCATTTTATTAAGCACTTAATTTGTTCATAAAACTAAAATAGCGTGCGTTTACAACAATTACCGCAAAACTCCACATCGCGCTATAAGTGAAAATAAAATTGCGTTTTAGAAAAAAATGGTTCAAACAAAAGCTATAGACAATAAAATTCCTTCTACTTTTTTTGTAAAATTGATATTGGTGGAGATATTGTTATAACAATTATTGTCACGTAATTGTTATATCTCAGTAATTACTTATCGAATCAAAAATAGTATAAACAAAAGTTGTGTATAATTAAATTATAAATAACTTTTATTTGAAAAAAATTTGTAAACTGAATATTTTTCTGAATATTTTAAAAATCTGTGTTGGTTAACGGCCCTTTTGGATACATAAAATATGCCCAAAATCTAATCTTGTTTGTATACGGACGGAGAAACGGAGATATTTTTTTTATTCATTACGTACTAACTCTAAAAAAAGGGGTGTTAAAATTTCGAAACTGTCGCATAAACTCACCATCTTATTTATAAGAAGTGGAATAAAAAATTAAAAACAATAATAAGAATGATGGTAAAGTTCAATTTTTACTAACAGATAGATTTATTTTCAATGTGTGAAAATATGGTAAATGTTTAATATTATGACTGTATGCTTAGTTTTAAACAAAGTTTTGGCATTATTATTGTAACGGTTATTAATAATTTATGGATGTAAATATAATCTTCTGTTTATTTAAAAGAAGTTTATAGTCGTAATGTATTTGATTAAAAATAGTATTAGCAAAATGTTATAATTGGTATTTCTTGTTTGATTTTACTACATGTTAAATTTAGTCCTTAATTTCATTTGTAAGAAAACGTATCACTTCTTAAAAATTGAGATTGTTTGATAGGAAACTTTGTATCCGTATCTCTAAGGATTAAAAGTTATACAGGGGATATAGTTTGACTTTGTCTTAATTATTAGAGATGTGATGTTGACTTTTGACATTTAGAAAACGTTGTATATACGCATTTCCAAACAGATTAATTCAATAAAAGGAGATTGCCATAGAAAGATTGACAAAAATATATGTTGGTTTTATTGATTATTTGGATGACTTGTTGATTTCATTTCTATGTAATTGATTTGAATGACTTCGCTCTCGAAATTTAACTTAACTTAAACAATAAAATTCCACAAATTTCAAAAATTATGCCAAGGCTTTACCTAAAACAACATAAAATTTGTTTGGCGAATTTTAAATTACAAATAAACTTTTTTTTGGCAAATGCAAAGCGATAAATCAACAATTCATAGAATATAAAATCTTATGTTCGCGCTAAATGATTCAGTAATAAAAAAACTAACATCGTTTGACCAGGTGAGACATTTGTTATGATTTTTAAAATTCAACAAAAATATCATCTGGCAAGAATTCAAGAATTATTTGAGCAACGCTTTTTATGCGTTTAAAATCATCCTTTATGTTGTATTCAATTAAAAAGAACACGAGGAAGTATAAATATAACTCAAATTAATTGAAACAAAGTGAATGGCCTATTTAATCAAAATAATGGTACTAAATTTTTCCATCTTCACCGGTTTGTCGTTTAAATTTATGACTGGCAATGACCTCAATATATGAAACTGAAAGTATTCAAACTTTTTATTTTCATATAAAAATAATTTCAGTAAAAGTTACATTGTACTAAAAATTAATAACTGTCATGTGCTCGTTGATCTTGCTCTGTTTTATTTAGTGAAGGGGTTGCGACACAATAGTCCTTTTTGTATTCATTAGCAAATGTAGATCATACAATTTTTTAGCAATGAATTGTGATTAATTAACTATTATGCAAATTCATCCACACATATATGTATAAAATAATAAAACAGGTTAGATAAAAACATAATTGCGTTGGTTAATTATCCTTTTGTCAATTTCAACATCGACATCACAAATTAACTATCACGATTCGTTCGTTTGTATTTAATTTCGTTAAGTAGCTTATAGTACGACAAAAAAATTTGATTGATTTTCAAAAACAACAAATTAGTTGCGTCCCTGTGTACAAGTGTATGCATGTCTAATTTAGATTGATTGTTAAAACTTACCCTTCCGCTATTGTCGACCGAGTTTAATTCGACTTCTGGAATTCCAACCAAAACCGATTTTCGTAATATATCTTTAAGAGCGGTGTCGTTTTCATCACGTGCGGCCCGAAGAAGTGCAACACCACCAGGTGATGCAGCCGCAGGGAGCCGCCGAATTTACTGTGGGAGACAGCGTGCCGCGAATATAGCGGCCTGTTGGATGAACGCGATGTCTTAGTCCTGGAGATTTTGTAACAAGGACGCCGTTATCACCAGAAAAATTTTCGCTCTTATAAATACGATGTGTATTCAGAAATTGGCTATCGTAGCGTTGTTTAAGAATATCTGGACGTTGACTGACAGTAGCGCGTGTTGGTAAATGTAAATCGTCTCCCGCCGTCTGCTTCATGACGCTTTCAGCGTCGGCGTCCAACGAATTCGTATCGCCGTCTGTCAGGGCAAATCCGGAATGTACGCGTCGCGTCTGCAATTATAAGGTTTAATTCTTAAATAAAATACAGAACGCCATTATACCGATTTCAGAGGTTTGTTGTCGAAGATACATGACAATTGCTTCTTCTTTTTAGATAAATCTCTGGGAAGAGATTCGCTACGATACGAGTTCGTAACCCGAAGAGGTCCTGATCTTATACTAGTATTACCGATTGACCCGTACCGTAAAGAAGGTAATTCGGCGACACGTTTTGTTATTGCACAGATTGTCGGCGACATTGAATCCTGAAAATAAAAAAAAAAAAACAATTAACGACATTGTAGCAATTCTTTATTATGATTGAATCCTTTACGAGCAGTACAATGTAAAGCGTAACTTTTAACAGGTACTAAATATTTAAAATCAAGAATTAAAAAGTTGTTGCATAAAGTATTTGTATAAGCAACGTTGGACACAGTCAGAATTCAGATGGGTGGCCGACAGTGTTTTCAAAAAAAATCGGCAACCTTGACTTAATTGTACATTTTGTTTAATTTAAGTGTTTAGCGTGGTTTTATTTAAGAGCAAACCGGATGGTGGCAGAATTGGACACGTCTTTCTCGTTCCTTTTTATGAATATTCGCTTATTCAATTGAATTAAATTACCAAACAATAATAGGGTACCAATATTTTTTTTATTTCTGCAAAATACTAGGAATTCAATGAATTTGAGTTTGTTTAGTTTTTGCGAAATTTTCTGAACTGCAAGTTTCTTAAAATGTGTTGCTTAATTTGTGTGACACTCAATTTTTTTAGAAATAGTTGGTTTAAAAAAAAAAAAAAACTTTTTATAAAAGATTTTTGAGCTGCACATTTCAAAATTATTTGTTCCATAAAAGCGGGACATACCAAAGTTATGTTTTTTAAAATAAAACTACATTTTTAATTGCGAATTTGGATTTCTTGGTAAATTCTGACGTGACTTTGTATATCATATAGGGTATCTAAAATGGACGGTTTCCGCGTTATTTCACTTTTTCCGAAAAATTGACGTTTCGAAAAAAACAGTAACTCAGTTATCCTAAAATTTATACAACTGCGATTTTGCAGCTTGAACATGCATTGTGGAGTCGGTTAACACTTTTAAAAATCACGAACAACACATTGAACTGAGCAGAACTTTATTAAAGTCTGTATACTATTGGCGCGGAGTAATAAATCATATTTGCTTGAAATAATTCTTTATTTTCTTGTAAAAGCGGTACTTCTACGGTTAAGTAAAACCAATAAATTCTAACAAAATACGATCATTGTGCCGCTCTTGCAGCATATCGACCCATCTAGGGTCTGAGAACAATAGTTTAATCTGTGTAAACACGTTGCCATCAGCGCAGGTACTGACGAAACGAGAATCAAGCCGTAGATGTGGGTATTATACCAAGATATAAAATAATGGTATATAATACGTAAGAAGCAAAATTTGTAATGTGATCTACTATTAACTATACAAATAAAATAAATAACATATAACCACATAATAATTTATATCAAGGTAGATTTTACTATTATAATATATTTACCTACTAAAATATGATTTTCCAAACGTATCAGGTACCTACACCACTGGAATACGGGAGATTCGATAATTCTGACAGGTTTATTACTCCGCGCCAATAGTATACTGAGTATAATTCAAATTGTTTTTTTTTATAATCAAAACTTGACAACATCTGGGTAAATTGTCATTATTTATTATTTTTTTATTTCCAACGCAACGATAAAACATCTGTTCAAAAAACTAAATAATAACTAGATGAGGTGCTACATTACCCCCCCTCCACTTTTAGTAAATTTTTGGAAATTGTACGTGTCGACCGTATCTGGTGATTGTAGTTGGCTTGGACGTTGGGTAAGGTGTTTTTGGGAATTTTGGCCAGCACCATTGCCGTTTCCAGAGACATTTCCGTCGTGTAAATCTTCCCGTTCCATAAAAGCTGGTTTTAGCCGGTTTAGAGAAATAGTTTCCTGTTTCATACTTAATTGTAGCGTATAGAATTTATCTGACCTAGAGATAACTTTAAATGGGCCTAAGTAGGGTGGATCAAGGGATGACTTTTGGACTTCATCTCTACGAAAACATAAAAAAACTGCTGAGCTCCTTGTTAATGAATATGGTTTGTTTCCGCTGATGCGTAATAGGTAAGGGTTTAAAAGAAAACATGTATGACCGTAATCTGCTTACATAGGTTGTAGGATCTTCAAAAGAGGTTTATCTAGAAATAACTGCCCAGGTAATCTTAAACTAGCACTGTACAACATCTCGTCAACCGATGATTCAGCATCTCGCCAAATGACCAAGTAAAATTGTGGGTAAAATTTCCTTTCAGCGATGTGAAGCATTACATTGGATTGCCGTTTTTAGTGATCGGTGCCATCTCTCAACTAAGCCATATGATTGTGGATGGTAAGACGTTGTTCGGTTGTGTTTAATTCCTAAAAGATGCGGCAACTCTTTAAAAAGGCTTGACTCGAACTGGGCTCCCTGATCGGTTGTGACAACTGATGGTGTTAGGAATCTGGCAATCCATTCCTCACCGTGATATTCGTTATTGGGAAAGCGTCTGGCCAATGACTAAACCGATTAATACAAGTTAGACAGTACTGATAGCCCTCGGAGATAGGTAATGGTTCAACTAGGTCAAGATGAATATGTGAGAACTTAGAATCGGTTTCCCTAAAATTTTGAATCGGGGTTATGGTATGTTTAGCTACTTTGCCCCGTTGGCAAGCAAAACACAATCCTTTTTAATTGAAGGCCATACTACGCTTTCCGTAATTAGTCGTATGGATGCTTTAATGCCGAGGTGAGAATATTATGGAACATGTTGAAGACTTTCCTGCGTAGGGAGGCAGTAATGAAAGGAGTTGCAATTTTATCGAGCCCCCACCATTAAGATACGTGTGGAGTTTTTCGCATTTTCCTGTTCTCTGCTTAGAGTGACTAAATCAAAAGATATGGAGAACTCGAAGGCACTGATTCTTGACACAGTGTCAGCGACTAAGGTAAATTGCCCTATAAAGTTTGACTGGCGGAGTTGCCCTAAGAGAAAGGTTATCACGAACTTTCTTAAAGGCAAATGTAAGTGCTTTGTGGTCAGTAAATAGAATGAAATCCCTTTCTTCTAAGAAATGACAAAACTTTTGATTGCCAGAAATGCCGCCAAAAGTTCTCTGTCATATGTGCAATAAGATTTTTCAGCGTTGGAAAGTTTTCGAGAAAAAATACTCAAGGGTTTCCATTGACCGTCCTGCCATTGTTAAAGGACCGCCAGGGAGTCTGGGTGAACAAGTAATGTTGCATTAATAAAGCTAGATTTAACTTGGTTAAAAGCGTTTTAAGTTTCTTCTGACTAATCAATAACTGTTTTGTAATTTTTTTGTTGATTTTGAGAAAATCAAAAAGTAGTCTCTGTGCTTCTATGTCGTGTAGAATAAACCGCCGTAGAAATTGGTCATAGGTAAAAAACTTTTAAGCAGGGAGACAGAATGAAGAAAGCCGATATAACTTTGACTTTTTCATTCGTAGTTCTAATGCCCCCTTCGTAACTAAATGGCCCAAAAACTTTACTTTGCTTTTACCAAAACAGCATTTTATTTCATTGATTACAAATCCAAACTTTCTTTCAAAAGGGACTCCAAATGGGTCCTATGCTCTGCCAACGAATTCGAGAAAACGAGGATATCATAGATGTATGTAATGAAAAATTTAAGATCTTTTGTAACTTTATTCATGAATCGTTGAAACGACTGTGCGGCGTTGCGAAGGCCAAATGTCATTGCGGTGAACTCAAATAGTCCGAACGGTGTCGTGACTGCAGTCTTGGGTATATCTTCCTCTTCTATTGTGATCTGATAATATGCACGTACTAGATCTATGGTAGAAAATATATTTTTCCTTCGAGAAAGAACATAAAATCATGAATGTGTGGCAGGGAATATCTGTCCGGGACCGTTACTGAGTTTCATTTCTTATAATCACCCCACGGTCTCCAATCGCAGTTCTTTTAGGGCCAGGTGAAGTGTGCTTGCCCATGGACTATCAGATGGTCTACATATTCCTTGTTTGACCATAAATTCAAACTCTGCTTTAACCTTGCAAAAAACGGGGGGCCTATGTTAAGATGTAATGAGTTGTTGATTGTTTTTTTTATTTTTTATTTATTTTCTAATAAATCGGCAAAAGGTGTGTTTTGTGAGATGGTTTTGATACCACCGGTTGCTTCACCGAAACCTAGGCCGCGGGAACTCAGTGATGTTACGGTATCCAAGAGCCTCTGTTTTTTTTTTAATCTACAAGAAAGCCAAAATGGATAAGAAATCTGCACCGATGATTGATCTGAATACGTCAGCAATAATAAATTCTCAACGAAATTATCTACGTAAGCCCAAATTGACGTGGATAAGGAGTTTTCCATAGGGTCTTAATAACAGATCCATTTGCTGCGTATAACTGAAAAGAAAAGACTGTTTTATTTCGTGTTTGCACAGATTTTGAAAAATTTCAGATACGTCTGCTTCGGTGTCTATACGGTAAATCATACCAGAAGTTTTGTCGTTTACAACTAAGCGGTTTGATTTGAATTTGCAACCATCACTAGCCGCCTCTAGTGATCAGAATCTTTAAAGCATTCAATTAAAGCGTTTTTAATGCAGCGTACTTTTCTGCACAGGCGGTTTTATAAGAATATCGCTTATTTGTTGGAGAATATCACTTTTTTGTGTCGTCTTGAGTGATTCCAGCAGTGACAAATTGCGACTCCACCTTGTATAAACCATCATGTCGATTTGGCTTCAAAATGGTGCACTTTAATTTCTATTCTTTTAATTTGGTTTTTGTTTTCGTTCTCCATTACATCAGGGTCACCAATAAAATCACGAACAACACATTGAACTAAACAGAACTTTATTAATTCAAATTGTTTTTTTTATAATCAAACTTGACAACACTTGGGTAAATTGTCATTATTCATTATTTTTTAATTTCCAACGCAACGATAAAACATCTGTGCAACAACTAAATAATAACTAGATGAGGTGGTACATGCATTAAATGTGCTAACTAAAGTAGTTGTTCACCTTTCAACGATGCTAACCTACGCGGCTATAAATGTTGGCTACACGTTGGCTCTATATTGGTCCAAAGTTCGAATATTGGCGAAGATAATTTACATTTAGTCAATATTGGACCGATATCACTAAACAACACAACGCCAATATTATATAAAATATATTCAGTCGATATTGGCTAGTTCAATATACAGGTTCAATATTGACCCAATGTTGGACTTATATGTGGAATCAATGTAAAAAAATTATATGATTAGTTTTATTTGGAAAATCGCTACTTATATCTGTCATTTAGATTATTTTTTATATTTTGCTGTTCAATTTGCCCTTCGACTTGAAACCGATAGTCGGCAGGTGTACTCGTACAAACACTTCTTTATCACTCTTAATTTTCTAACTTATAAAAGTAGCGCGTACGAGGCATCATACGCACAAAAACTTTTTTGATTTGTAACGTTTTTAACCTATTGTTAAAATTTTTACTTGAGGTAAGATGTATTGAGCTACTAAAAAATAAAAATAATGAAAGCTGTTCACGCAATTAACTTTGTGTTTCGCGTTGTTCAAAGTCTCAATCACTAATGAAAAGATAATGAGCAAGGAAATTAGTTTATTGTATTCCTTCCAAGAACAAAAAGAAAAGGCCATTTAACAAATTAAAATTGTTTGAAGCTGTTAAATGTAAATAGATTTTATATTTGGGCACTATTTAGTATTATATTTTTAGTGGAAAAACAATCTAAATTTGGTAACGCAAGTGTAATATCCAACATTATTGGCATAACTTTTTCTACCGCTGGAGACCAAGAGGGTGAGGAAAGAAAGACAAAAAGATCCAATAATTACTATTATGAATTAATGTAGACAATATTATGTATTTTGATATATAATACTAATATTTTTTTTCTGGGACTATATTAAACTAATGTGATTTATGATTGAAATGAAATTGGTCCAATATTATTTTACAACTTGGCGTAATACTGAAACAATATATTTAGTAATATTAGACCCAATATAATTTTTGATAAGCCTATATAACTTACCAATATTGCTACGATATGAACTTTGTTTCTTCATGTATTGGTCCAATTGTATACTACTATACTAATCCAATATAGAAAAATGTTGAACAAACATTAGTCCAATATTGCATAAGTACATACTTATGCATTAGTCCAATATTGCATAAGTACATACTTATGCAATATTGGACTAATTTGTTCAAAATTTTTCTATATTGGATCGAGTATACAGTATACAGTTGGACCAATACATGAATGAAACAAAGTTCAATACCACTTGAAGTTTTAGTAATCAATTAGTTTAAGTTGAACTCCCTAAATTCATGGATAACTTAATTTTTTAAACAGCACCACGTAATTTTTTATGTGCCGTTGAACGTAGAATCTCATAAGCTTTCTAATAAGAAAGTTGTAAGTATCTAACACTTACGGATTTTTGGGTAAGAGTTAGATATCTACAACGTTATCATTAGAATGCTTATGAAATTCTATTTTTAACGGCACAAAATAAATTATGCCAATTGAAAAAAAAAGGTTAACAATGGATTTTGTGAGTTCAACTTAAACAAATGATTACTCAAAAACATAGTAAGGTTGGAAAGGTGGAACAACTAGCTTTAGTTAGCACATGTAATGCATATTAAAACTGCAGTTGAATAAATTTTAGGATAACTGGAGTTATCCATTTTTTTCGAATAGTCAATTTTTTCCGGAAAAAGTAATATAACGCAAAAATCGTTTATATAAAACCTTTATATAATGCATAAAATTACGCTAAAATTGCCCAAGAAAACCAAATTAGCAATAAAAAATGAGTAGTTTTATTTATGGAATCATTCCTTTGGTATGTTGCGTTTTTGTAAAACACCCTATATAAACGAAAATAATTTAAAAATGTGCAGCTCATTAATGTGCACAACTTTTATTGTAAACGTTTTCTCCTACACTCAATATCTTCAGAGATATCCCACCATGTATATTCGGCCCGGGGGCATACCCAAGAAATCTAGCTATCACAACGGTGTGTATAGGAGGAGAACACCAGGAGAATTAATTAAATTATTAATATAGATTGTGGTTTTAAAAGAGATTTTATCATGGAGTAATGTAGGTTCTTTAATAAAGTTTTTTTGACTTAAAAAATTTTCAAATGTTTACATTATGACAGACAGGGTTCTAATAAAGATTTAATTAAAAAATTAAGTCTGAAGATAAAAACTGTATTCAATTTATTACTATTCATATTATTTAATTAATTTTAATAATTTTAACAGACATTCATCCAAAATATTAAAAAAGTAATTAATGGAAATTTGTAAAGAATTATTTCTTTTCAGGAACTTCAAAATGGAGATAAAAAAGACACTGATTTTTTATAAAGTTATAATAACGTTCCGCCTATCGGTTTATTAAATTAAAACGTTGGGTACAACTTATAAAAAAGGTAGTGTCGTTTTCACCTCTACTTTTGGAAGATCAATAGTTCATTATAAAACCGTATCGAAGGAGTCATACCCACTTTATATATTAAGAAATTTAATTTAATGTCACGGCACTAGGGTTTGTAGAATAATCGCAATGTTTCTAGAACTTTCAATTATCTTCTAGAGAACCTTTAAAAGGTATAAAAGCGAGTCATGCATGGTTATTCGATCAGATCAAAGTTATTAGTCCTCATGTTAAGTTGATATAAATTAAACGTATAGAATATTGTGAGAATTTTTTATACAAATTAAAGTAACTGTACGTGTTAAATAAACTTAATACTGTTAAAGAGTGTAATGTACCCCTGATTGTTTATTAAATTCTAGCGCTTATAAATACGATAAGACAAACAAAACGTATCTCGCGCAAATTAAGAATCGTCTTCAAAAAATCTACTAGGAGCCTGGGCAAAAATTTGAAGCCGAAAATACTAGATTGGTTCGATTGGCTTACCCTACGGCACCGACTAATTTCCTTAAGCGACTATCCAGAGTTTGTGTGGATTATATTACAGATAGTGAAGTTACAGCGGACCATGATATTAACTCGACCAAAAGAACATAAGGCGATGCTTTAGCCAATGCGGTAGAACTTGAAGCGACAAATCAAGCATCTCACAGAGCTGACTATAGACTTTGGTATGGTGGTACCAAAGAACCCAAACCAACTAATAAACAATGACTTAGCGAATAAAAAGACCCAAGTAAGATGTTGGAACTGTGGTCGCACATACAGAAGCCCACGAGAAAGCAAACCGAGAGCAGCCGAAAACTAGAACAAGTCGACCAAGAGGAGCAAAAAGTCCGATCTTAGCAGAAGAATGCCCATTTGCATCGCATCGCATCTAGCAATACGTAACTGAA